>JAVLVB010000318.1:2221589-2252352 GCA_032876305.1 Orestias chungarensis | reverse complement strand
AAAAAAAAAAAAAAAAAAAAAAAAAAAAAAACGTTGTTTGAATGGTTTTTCAACCAAAAGCCACTTTGTTTTTCAGCGTGACTGGTGACTTGACGGACAACCATAAGATTCAATATTTTTTTTTCTAAATGCAAGCGGATGGCATTTTAAGTGTTGCTATAGTGTGATGAAGATAGAAATTTACACATTTTCAGTATCATGCACATTTAAGAGTACATAGAGAAAGCAAAATATGGCTAAAAGCATCAAAACAAGGAATAAGGCTGTGGGAAAAAGAGAAACTTTGAGCAGATAACAGGACGGCCGAACAGTGTGCAGCACCTTGTTAAAGGCTGTAACCTGGGTTTTTATTTTTATTTGGGAACCTATGTCAACTTTGTAATTATTCTACATTTTTTTTGAAATATTAGCAAAATGTACACATCCGGTATGAAAGTGTTGTATGTTTTTCTAATAGTTTAAATCATCAATGGTGTTTAAATGCTTTACTTTCAACTTTTAAAAATTATTGTGTGGTATAAATCATACTTGCCCAAAGTCGAATCATGGCGGTTTGTTGACCGGTAGAACTAGACTTCAAACCTATGTGAGTCTTCTACAGTAATGTTTTTAATCCAGTTTCCCCTGTTCAGAGTACTTTTGTAGGTTCAATGTGCGGAGATCTGTTCTTTGTTTAACCAACCGATCAACATAGTTTGAGGTTACTAGAAAATCATGAAAAACGTTCTATTCTCAAAGTGACATTGATCGTAGGTGTCATGTTAACATTTGCTGGACATAACTGCTATACTAGATAATATTGCTAGAAACTCTAGAGTGTAACATTAAGACAAATCTAAAACAGTTTCTAAATGAACCGGTTATTTGAACTTAGTTCAAAGTGCAATGGCTCTTTTTTTGTTATTTTGAGTTAGCAGAAACTTAAGATGCCACAATCTATTTTCCGAAGCACAAGGAAAAGTGATATCTTGTCAACTTTATTGCAGATACAAAGGTACCATACATCTTAGGCTTAAAGGTTTGGTCCTCTAGGCAGATTTCCCTTTTTTTAACACCCCCACGCCCTTTTGAAACTCGAAAAAACAGAACTTGTTTCAGTTGACGTTCACGAAACAGTTGAACTTCATCTGATATCAAACAGTGTCTGGGCTGTCACCGACTGTCAATCAGTGGACTGTATCAAGAGCTCAGTCAGTCAAACCTAAAATGTTTGTTTTTCTATTTTAGGGATACAAATAAGAACATGTCTTAGATTTTTATTTTTTGCTTTACTCCACTTTGGATTAAAGCTTTGAAAGAAAGTGGATGCTTTTAAGCTGCCAACCGTTGTTCCTAATTCTGCCTGTAGGTAATACTCTCAATATTGAAGTTAGGCTGAAGTCAGTGAACCTTTCAGCCTGGTTTTGGGTTCACTAACCTAAAACTATGAGGGGTCCTGAGCATTTAACTGGGGTGAACATTTGTACCAATTCAGTGATTTTTATTTTTATTTCTTTACAGTGCAGTAAACACACCTGCTAATACTACCACTGAATTAAACTCTACAGAGCCGCTAGGCTTTGGCTTTGTGGTATTCTCTTTTTTTTTTAAATGGACTGTCTTCACCCAGAGGTGCTATCCATCACATGCACTACCTGAAGTCTGGAGCCTCTATAAAGATTAGGACTGTTAAGAGAAGATGGATGGCCACTGTCGCCACCAAGCATCATCCCCAAATGCCTAAATTAAATCTAGAAATTCTCATGGGGAGGCTAGATTACCCTCGTAATAGCTGGCATGAGCCAAAACTTCCTCTGCCCCCTGTTATCATTACAGGGGTATATATATTTAAATATTTATGAAAATTGTGAACATTAGCTTTAAGAGTCATTTAAGGTTAGTTGAAGAGCACTTTAGACCTGAGAGAAACTCTCACCTTATTTGAATTCCCAGTGATGTAGGTGGCATACTCTAAAAAGACAGAGAAGAGCAGCAGCTTGCTAAAGGGACCTTCTCAGATTCCCTTTACTTTCCCTCTCTTATGTTTCCCTTTTTGCCTCTGGGAATTAGTCAAAGAGCGAAACAATCGTTGAGAAAGTCCATATTAGATTGACCTTTGTATCTCAGCTTACACCTCTTCTGGTGTTTTGAAAGGTTTGTTGGTCCTGTGGCCTTTTAAAGCCAGTAGTTACGGATTTGTTACCGCTCACTGAAACCCTTTTGTGTTATACTTGAAAAACCTTAAACTCACACCACATTTTATCATCGCAAAACTTGTGGTATTAATTTAGACAGAATGAAAATACAAACAGGGAAGTTTGGGGGAGGTAGGTTTTAGTGGAAATGTGTCGAGTTTTAAAATAGAGGAAAAAGTATACCAAGATTTTTAGAAAATTGCATCATCCCATTCTTACAGTCAAGTCATTTTAATGAGATGTCTCGGAAACTGCCATAGTCACTGGAGTTTCCTCTCCCTGGATGCAGCTCTTTCCACTTGTAGCTGAGCACTGCGAGACAACTGGCTAAATAGATGACCATATTTATCCCAGGATCTAAGGGACAACAGTTTTACCTGTTTTGAACATATTATCAGTGGTGTCCAATTTCTTAAAATTGACCATGTATTTTTGTGTAAACATGACACAACTAGTATATTTACTCAAGTTTATAGTAGTTAGGGTATTAAGTTGCAACGTTTTTGAAATTTTACAACCAGATATTTTTTCATGCATTAGCCAGATTACCCCCTTAAATATGTATGATGTTAAATATCCATGACTGTTGTACTTGGTATTGTAGTGTTTCATATTGTCAAAAGTATTCACTTCCCTGCCTTCACACACTAAATAATTCAAGGATAATTCTACTCTTAAACCAAAGGTTATACTATGATGTTGGCCTTTATTGAAGCTATACAAGCTTTCATCATAATAGAAAGGATTTCCAAAATGTTTAGGAGACTGTTAATGTTAATTTCAAGTAATACTTTCAGAACGGTTGTTGTGGGGTTCTTTGAGCTGTGAAAATAAGATTTAAATCAACACATGACTCATGGATACAGAACATTATTTATGTTATTCAAATTTCCAAAGGGTGAACAAAGAAATCAACTCACTCAATCCTCAATAGAGCAGATACAAAATCAAAGTGCCAAAAACTGAAAAATGCTTTACCAATAAATAAAATATGTTGAAAGTTTCAAATGAGAAATGTTTCCAAAAACATAACACAAATTGTTCATACACAGAAGAAAAACGTTCTTAAATTTACAGTTCATATAAAATCTTTGCATCACTGAATTCTGAAAGGCTCTATATACTAGCCAGGGGCAACTATATACAGCTCTGCAATTGGAGCAGTGAGGACAACTGTGTTCCAGACCACTACATAGTGCTTGAAAGCTGTAGATATAGATCCTCTTGCAAAGGGCTTGAGAATTTGTTTGTATTTGGAGACCATTTGTTTTTAAACTTTTGTCTGCAATTCTAAGTTTAGATTTAGTCATTCAGTTTAAGTAAATTATGTGACATACTGAGACATGATAAAGCCACGAGAAACAATTACAATTAAAGGATATAAGAGTACAAAAGTGAAAAGTAACTTTTTAAACCTCTTTGGCATGTTCATTTTTTTTTTCTTTTCCCTTCTTCATCTTCTTCTTCAATGTCAGGGGAGGAGTCAGATGGTAAAATCAAAGGCTATGATAAGGTGTTGGAAGAGGAGTGCGAGGACAAGCTCAATGCTTTTTGAGAGAGCTTTGTCGAAGCTTTTGCCTTTTGTGTTGATAGCTAAATAAAAAACAGGAGGCCACAATTAACAGTCAAGACTATTCAAATACATAAATGAAATAATTTATGTTACTAAAGAGCTGCATATTTCTGATTTTAGGAGCAATAGGAGCAAACCTGTCACAGCTTATTTATTTAATTTATATTGAGAAAGAAAACCTGCTTTAGCATGATCATTTATATTTTACAAAAATGGCAAAATGATTCAAATTTCTTCTTATGTTGCTAAAAAAATATTTGTATGGCTTCTGACATGCTGCACATCCATTTCCAACTGTACAATATTTAAAAGTTTGAACCAAGAAACAAGAATCCAATTTTGGGGCTCCACACTGGCACAGTGAGTAGCACTGTTGCCATGCAGCAAGAAGGCTCTGGGTTCAATTCCACCTTGGGTCTTGGCTTTTTCTTTAAGGAGTTTGCATGTTCTCCCTTTGGATGCGTGTGTTCTCTCCGGGTACTCAGGCTTCATCCCACAGTCCATAAACATGACTCTTAGGCTGATTGGTCACTCTAAATTGTCCTTAGGTGTGAGTGTGTCTATGAGTGGTTGTTTGTCCTGTATGTCTCTGTGTTGCCCTGCGATGGACTAGCAACCTGTCCAAGGTGTACCCCTGCCTCTCGCCCTTTGTAAGCTGGAGATTTTCTCCAGCAGACCCACCCGACCCCAATAGTGACAAGGGTGTATAGAAAATGGATGGATGGATGGAAGAACCCAATTTTTACAGTCGAGGAGGTTCATTAATGGGGAGAAGTTAAAAACAAAATCCTTAAAACACACTTGTGGGTTCACTTCCACGTTAATGAATACCTAATAAACCAGGACAAATTCTTCACTTTGTGAGATCGCAAAAACGTAACTAATTACTAAAAACTACCTAAATTACTCATGGACACCAGTATTAATAAATCCTCTATCCATGATTTATTAAGTATGAATAAGCAATTAATTATCATCTCCTCTATGACCTTAATCACTATAAGTAAATCCTTATTAGGGGGGTTATAAATGCTAATCTCATGATCAATTAAGTAATTATTCATGGTTATTAAGGCTAAATAAGGTGTAGTTATTTTAAAGTGCTACTGCGGTTTGTTTTATTGTAACTACAAGGGGGGCAAGACCTATTCTTATATAGCAGCCTCACAGAGGTATTACCTCTGTAATCAACCCTGCTTTTTAATGATTGAGTTTATGGTGGTCCCAATTGTTTTAACATTTTGTTGCAATACCACTAACAGTTGACACTACACTATTTAGTTGTGAGGCTATTTCATTAGAAGACTTTTTCTTTTTAGTTTAATTGAAAAATACTTTTTTAATCTGGGATATTAATTGGGAAATGCTGTCACTATACTATACTGGAATTTAATTTGTTCCTAAAATTGTTTTTGTTTTTCAAAATGTTAATAGAAAGTATTTATGCAAGTATTTTCTTGATTTCATACACCTGTGGTCATCCCACTGACTGGATCAACATATATTAGTACCAATATATATCACCTTGCACACATGCAAAATGGAACCATCTTGCTTTAATAACAACAATATACTAATTAGTTTATTTAATTTTTTCCTCTGTAATGTTTATTGTTTAAATCTCTAAAAAGTAAGTTTAAGTTTTTAGCGAGCTGAAATGTAAATGCAAAGATATAAAGAAACATGCCAAACTAAAGAACAAGAGCGAGTAAATTAGCATTTTATATTGAACACGGGTCTTGTTCAGGAGCTTATTTCATATAGCCTACAGGCCTGACTCTCTCAGCGCTGAAGGTTAATAGAAACTATGTTAGAAGGAGATGTCAAAATTTGAGTACCATAAACTCAAAGCCGTAGAGGTTTACAATGTCTCGCTGTGGATGTCATTTTTTTCTGTCGTCTGGACATTTTCCCTGCATTTAGGAAGTTCTTTAATACATAATCAGTAGTGAGCACTCCAGGTGTTACAGACAATTGATGCCACAATACTTTCTATAAAGGCTTCTCTTTGTGTGGCACTTTACCTTACGTTCAGTCGTTTTCTATTTGAAGAATAGGAAACTGCCTCCAATATTTTTCCACAGTTTGTACTCCAAAATTACTCTCTGTGACATTTTTTAAATTTTTTTTACTGATGTTAGCCTCACCATTGCTTCTAGGGTTGCAAAACTTCACCTAAATATGCAATCGTACTGTATTTGATGGTTAAATAGTGTTTGCGATTTCAGGCAAGGCAAGTTTATTTGTACAGCGCATTTTCGTGTCCAAGACAATTCAAAGTGAAACAATAAATCAGCTTTGAATTTAAAAGAAATAAAATAAAAATAAAATAATAATAATAGTAATATAATTCTCAGTTGCTATATGCACAGTTAAATAAGGCTGTTTTCAGCCTGGATTTAAACAAAGGCAGTGTTGAAACCTGTCTCACCTCTTCAGGAAGACTGTTCCAGATTTTAGGAGCATAAAATTGGAACGAAGCCTCCCCTTGTTTGGTCCTGACTCTGGTCATCAGCAGGAGGCCACTACCTGAGGTTCTCAGAGTCCTGGCTGGTTCATTTGGCTCTAACATGTCAGATATGTACTTTGGGGCTAAACTATGAAGAGACTTGAACACAAACAAGGCTGTTTTAAAGTCTATTCTTTGAGTGAGAGGAAGCAAGTGAAGAGACATGAGCACTGGACTGATGTGGTCATATTTCCTGGTTTTGGTCACAACTCGAGCAACAGCATTCTGGAGGTTCTGAAGTCTTAAGGCCCGTTTATAAAGCCCAGTGAGCAGGCCGTTACAGTACTCTAACCTGGTAGAGATAAAAGCATCGATAAGTCTTTCTAGGTCTGGTTTAGCGACTATTCCTCTGATTCTGACAACATTTTTAATATGGTAAAAGGCTGCTGATGTTACTGATTTAATGTGGCTGTTGAAGATCAGGTCAGAATCAAGTATTACCCCAAGATTTTTGACCTGATGTTTAGGTTCCAGAGAGAGCGTCAGAAGGTAACTGATGACACTTTCTCTTTGTTTCTGTGGGCCACAGACAATGATTTCAGTTTTGTCTGAGTTTAACTGGAGGAAGTTGTTTTGCTTCCACAGACTGATCTGCTTAATACAGTGACACAATAAATCGACAGGCCCATGTTCTCCTGCTGTCAGCGACACGTAGATCTGAGTTTCATCAGCATAGTTGTGGTAGGACACATCATGGGTGCTTATTAGCTGGCCCAATGGAAGCATGTACAGATTGAATAAAAGGGGTCCCAGGATCGACCCCTGGGGGACCCCACAGGTCACACCCATTCGGTTGGAGACGCAGTTCCCAATTTGAACAAAGTAACACCTGTCCTCAAGGTAGGACTTGAACCAGTTTAGAGCCATACCAGTGATTCCCACCCATTCTTTTAACCTCTGCAATAAAATCACATGGTCAACTGTATCAAAGGCGGCGGTCAGGTCCAGCAGAACTAGGACAGAGACTTTGCCTGCAACTGAGTTTAGGCGGATGTCGTTTGTCACCTCGATCAGAGCTGTCTCAGTGCTGTGGTGGGGCCTAAAGCCTGACTGGAAAGCATCCAACACATTGTTAGACAAGAGAAAGTCACTCAGCTGTTGGTATACAACGTTTTCCAGCACTTTTTCTAAGAATGGCAGGTTTGATATGGGCCGGTAGTTGTTCAGTACTGGGGCATCCAGACTGCTCTTCTTTAGGAGACGCTTAATAACAGCAGTTTTCAAGGCCTTCGGGAATATTCCAGTCTGAAGTGAGATATTGAGTAACTGAGTGAGTTGTTGAAGCAAACTGCTCAGCACAGACTTTAGGAATCTAGTGGTTAACTCATCCAGGCAGCAAGTAGATGGACTCAGGCTGCAGATGATCTCTTCAACGGTTTTATCTGAGACAGGTGCAAAGTGTGTCAGCTCCATATGTCTAACTGGGGGTAGAGGAGCTATGTCTGTCGTGGAAACAATTTCATTTTTATTGCCTTGAACTTTGCCATTAAAGAATACTGCAAACTCCTGACATTTAGATGTAGAAATCAGTTCCAAGGGGATCAAGACTGGAAGGTTTGTTAATCTGCTCACTGTAGCAAACAGGACACGAGAGTTGTTTCTGCAGGTATTGATAATTTCTGAAAAATAGCTCTCTCTGGTTCTACCCAAAGTCTGGTTGAACACACACAACTTTTCTTTGTAGATTTCAAAATTAACCTGGAGCTTTGACTTACGCCATTTCCGTTAGGCTCATTGGCACTCCCTTTTCTGTGCCCTGACCGAGACCCCTTTTCTCCATGGTGCCTTTTGTGTACTTTTAACCATTTTAACCTTGACATGAGCAATGGCATCCATAACCTTCAAGACACTTGATGTGTAAGAGTTTAACATATCATCAACATTAGAACACAGAGCATTTTCAAACCTAATCATTTTCAAAAACTGAATCCCTGTGTTGTCATCAATAAGTCTTCCTTGAGTAACTGTAGGACCAGCTTTTGGCTTGGGTGTAACAGAAAGGTCAAAGAAAACACAAAAATGATCAGACAAAGCAACATCCACAACACCCACATTTAAAATGACAACACCCTTTGAGATAAGCACATCTAGAGTGTGTCCTCTGTTGTGTGTAGGCTTGTTCACATGCTGAGTTAGACCAAACATCTCAAGGACAGAAGTGAGTTATTTACATTGTTTACCTTGGGGTGCATCCATGTGCACATTCAGGTCCCCTGTTATGACCAAACAGTCAAAATTAGTGCATACAATTGAAAGTAGTTCAGTGAAATCATCAATAAAACTGTTCCTTGGAGGTTTGTAGATGGTAATACAAAGAATGGAAGATTGTTTTGTATCCATTTTGAATGATATATACTCAAATGATGAAAAAAACCCAAATGCTAATTTATGGATGGGTATATTGTCCCTGAATATGGCACAACCTCCCCCCAACCCTCTGGTTTCAGGTCACAAAGTACCTGGGTTTGTTCTGTCCTTTCAATTTTTCTCTAAAGCAACATCATGTTGCCTATACTGTACCTTATGCAAATACATTAGAAAACAGTTTCTAATGTAATATGCATGCATATGTTTACCTTTTCATATAGCTATAGTACATGTATTGGTACGTTATTTAACATTGAATATCATCGTACTATAGGATTATTGTGAATTTTACATTAGGTGCTTTTAGTAAAATGTTGCTGAAAATGACCATCAGCCTACAAAACCATTATTGCACATGTACAACTACAGGTGTTGGAGCATCATTTTGTGGGGTTGTTTTGCAGCAGAAGGGACTGGTAGACTTGACCAAATACATATCATTATAAGGAAAGTAATAATATGTGAAAATATTGAACCAGCATATCAAAACAGCTGCCAGAAAATATTGGACAGAAACAGATTTTGATCCCAAGCGTATCACCAAAGTAAATAGAAAGTCAATTAAGGACATCAAAGTCAATGTTATGCACTCCATTACAAATCCCTAGTCTAGGTAATGTTTGATCATTGCTGAAAAGACGTCTGCAGACAAGACCACACAGATTTGAGATTCTGTCAGGAGGAATGGGCCAAAATTCCGGCAAACTTGTGTGAGGGTTTTTTGGAGGTTATCCCTAAAGCATTTGGGAAATGTAATACCGTTTAAAACAGCAATTGCACCAAATACAAACAATGCACAATTGTAATTTTGAGAAAAATAAGGAATATGGTTATCTTTGTTACAATATAAAATAGTCTATCCTAACAGACCTGAAACAGGAAATCTTTAATTACATTTTTTGACAAAGAATGATCCAAAAGGATCAGATAGAAACTTTAGATAACTGAGACTGTCATCTAAAGTTTAATTATCTAATTGTATCTGATATCTAATTTCGGTACCAACTAGTTTATAGATAGAAATGTCACATTTCAGTGTATCTTTATATTGTTTTATAATAATGCACTTCAGATATCAGGTATGAATCATAATACTGAGTACTAAAATGTTTTATTTATGATAAGGTACATCTGATGCTCCTGTTTTTCGTCACCCCAATAAGGAATAGAAATAGACCCCGGCCTCTTAGGAGTCCTTTATTTTTCTGCTTGAAATGCGGTGACCCCAGTTGCAGCTTCCTCACGGCTGGCCTGAATAATATCCGATTTAAAGCTGCTATTACAGCATCAAGCGATCGCTGTTTAATGGCGGTGGTGTTGTGCACCAGCTAGCTGTGTTAGCAGACCTGGCCAACACCATTGTCGTGGGTAACAGGCCAAGATGTGTCAGGGGAGCAGAGTGCTATTATCTGCAATGAAAATCCATGCTATCCTGACTGCTACAATTAGTGTCAGCTGGGGTATTGAGTCTTTAAAAAGGACTCCTGGCCTTTTGGCTCTCAGCCTGTCTGGCTATAGATGTCTCTAATGAGTCATTAGCTGCATGGCCTCTCCTCTCATGAGTCCACCCCATAATGGCACACCTTTCATCTATTTTACAGAGAGGCTGTCGTTGGTCATTAGTACGGCTCTGAAGTCCTATTACCTTTACATCAATGATGAATGAATAGAATGCTGCTGCCAAGAACAATATCTCTCCAGATCCTCTGGTCAACCATGACTCTGTTTTAATTCAATATCTCCTTTGCCATTACATGTAATTGATAATTGATGTAGTCGGACCTCATTGTGCGGAAGATGTTAAATAGTTGTGCTAAAACCACAGGGTGCCCCGCAGGGTGTTTACTGGAGGTCTGTTTTGCTGTCTTCAGCAGCAGAAGCAGCAGAAGTTTGCTGTCACAGATGATGACTTGACACTGATGGTATCCTCGGGGAGAGCTGTGGCTCTTGGCAAAAGAAACCTTCAGAAATAATGAAGCTGCTTTGCTGGTCTAAAACGCTGCACAAATGCCCACAAGTGCCATCTCGGCTGTGCCGCTCGGTTTTGCCTCCATGGCCTTTTCCCCCCTCTGCAAAATTATGCAGCTTTGTATTGGTGTTGTTTTTATTCTTTGTATGTTTGTTTAGAAGACAGAAGCAAAGTTTAAGTTTGTACTCTGGATTGACAATTCTGGGCATGCTCAAAGTTTTTGGCTTTCAATCTGAGAGCAGTATTGACGGGGTTCAGTGGCGTGTTTTGCATAACACAGCCTGAGGAAACATTCAAACAAGATCCTTTTTTTTCAGTTTTTTTACTTCAGCGACTTAAAGCTTCTCCATTCATCCAAAACGCAGATTCACTGCAGTGTTTTCTCTCACCCTGATGTATTGAATTGATTATATGGTAAATATGTAACTTTGAAAAGGGAATGATCATTACACAGCAAGTGGTGTCGCCTACAGTGATAAGGTAATTACTTTAGATTTGAGGTTAATCAATTAGCCAGTTGATTTATTTCTAATCAATGGTCGTAGCTGACAAACCCTTGCTCTTTAATTGAATAGTCATGTTGTTCTTTGCATAAATTATCTAACAATGAAACTATCACCTCTCTGAACTACACTGATTGCATTGCTCTTTGCCAAATATTCAAATTATCCAAAATCCTGTGTCAGGAACTGATTGGACTCCTGAAATTAACTCAAATTCTGTAGATGGGAAATTGGATGGCTGTTGTCTAAACTAATGTCATCCACCGTTGTTGATTGTAATGTATCTTAGCAGATATATGTTTTGGAATAGGTTAAAACAAAGATAAAATGATTAGAGCTAATACAGAAACAATTTTATTTAAACTGCATTTAGCAACTTACATCAGCAATTACATTAGCATGTGTTGTTTTTTTCCGTCTGCTAATTCTTTGTGTAATCCTGTGTCTACATGATTCACATCACACAAATCATAATACGTTAGACCAACCATGTATTTTGGATATCTAAATTTAACCATATTTAAAGATACAGCTTTGAATATGCAATTTTTGGTGATATAGAAGGACTGTTGTAGATAATGGCCGAATTAACTAAACACCAGCTGAATGGCCATAAAAGGAATCAACTATTTCTGCTCTGATTAGTTATTGCCAGCCAAATCTTAACCAATCAGATTTTTCCCTGCTGATTAAATGTACCAAGTCTCTATGGATACAGAAGAAAATGAGATGGAGATCTTGACACACAGACTAAGGACACAGAAAGAACGATGCCAGGATAAATTGAAACATTTTTTACACATTTCAGATCAAGGATACATATAAAGGGTGACATTGTTCCACCTTTTTTTCATGAAGACTCTAACCAAAAGTTCAGATTTTTATTTAGTACGCTGTTATGTCTTGTTTTTCTTAGTTTATATTGAAAAACAAATGGAGTAATGAAACGGAAGTTATAAGAAATAAAATGTAATAAACCTCAGAACTTCCAGTTTTTTAATCAATATACGCATAAAACAACAGCACTTTTTCCATGAATGAAAATCAGATAAACATAAAAACAAAATGTGTTTGCTGGGATAAGGTACACATTCTTATTTTAACCCAAAGCCCATGCAAATACTTAATTCTGCAATCTATCCACAATGTTAACATATTTTTGTCACAATATCTATTGCAGTAAAAAACTGAGGTCTTTATCTGCATTTATGTTATTCAAGTTGTGTCTTTTCTCAGTAGCACCTGTTTGGCTGGCTTATTTGTGCAAATAATCTTTGAGCAGAGGGAAGAACAAACCGGATGTTTATTGAAATATTTATCGGACAACTAAAACTTAAAAAATAGTTCTATCTGGAGACCAGCCTTCTTTCCTCAGCTCAGAGACAGCTGCTGTCAATTCTATTGATCGAACATCTGGCGGTCGCCACAGACTGAAAACAACTCAGGTGTTCATCCCTGAACTCCTCCCAGCCATTGACCCACACCTGCATTTTGACTGATTATCAGGCACAGTCTAGACTGTGTGTTTTTTTGCTCTCCAAGGCTTTGTGTCGGCTTTCCTGTCTGTATGGATCGATTTTTAATTTTGCTTTACTGGCTGTCATAGATCTCCCAATGAGGGATAATTATTTTGGTAGGAGCACCTGTTGGTTTCAATGAAAGCGACTTCCTCAAATAAGCCATAAATAACCCCATTCTATGTGTACCAAATTCTAATATTTTATTTAAAAAAATTTGAAACAGGTAAATTAAAATAATAATAAAATATTTTGTAATCTAATTCTTTTTTGTAGGTTTGTTTTTAAGACTGGTCTCATTGTATGCACACGGTTTTAGACTAAGTTGGTGGTTGTAGAATTTGGTTTTTACACTGCCCTTTTTTTATTTTTACAAACAAAAGAGACAGAAATTTAGTATTACACAATTTCCAGTATAGGTAAATTTAATCCAGACATCTTCAGTGGTTCAGATGTGCAGATAGCATTGCAATTGCCATAGACTGTACTGGCTAATTAGAAGTTAACGTTACTATGTTTTTCTTATTTGTTGTTGGGGTTTTTTTTGTTTTGTTTTTTCACAATGAATGGAATTGACATGTAGGAATGGTTAAGTCCTAAAAAAAAAAATTTTATTTAATTTTTTTATTACAATTTGTTTCTAGCTCACACATTTGCATTTACATAATTTGGGCTATTAATGATATTTGTATTCATTATAGTAAGTAAATTTACTTTTTACCGATATAGCTTCATTACAACCTGTAATTTGTTTAAATTGTTCATGTTTTGTAAACCTAAAGTTTATTTCATCAAACATAACATCACAACATAACATTTCTGTATTAGTCACTTTTTGCACTATTATGAAAACGTACTTGCCAATGATTTTATGCTTTTTTTTTTTTTTTTTTGTTGGTGCACCTGAAGTCATTTGATTTGCACAAAAGGAACAAAACTCAGTTTTGACTGGTAGGCAAAGATAGATTTGAAAAGGAAGGTGTTTAGAAATCTGAACTTCAGCACAAATACAACCCTTAAGAGATAAGAACCTGACAAAGGGCATCTGAGAGCCTTTTGGAACTGAGCCACTGGAGCTGAAGACCATGCAGCAGGTGTGCCCGTTGGTAATTGAGAACAGGTGCGACCAAAGCAGAGCGCAAAACTACCTCTGAAAAGCAAGCGCAGATACAAAAAGAGCAAGGAGGCATTAAATAAAATGAACAGATCACACAGAGCACGAACAAGTAAATAGTGTCACTACAAAGGCACACTCATGGTAAGGTGTTACACAAAAATACTTTTACAAACATTAGTCATGTATTAATCAATTCTGATTTAGCTACAAGTTGAAAATGCAGCCTTCTTTACGATAAAATATCTTTATTAAAAGTAGGCCTTTTTCCTAAATGTTACAGAGCCTACTCTCTCCCCGCATCTCTGGAAATCTGCTAATATGCTGCATTTCACAAAGCTACTAAATACAGAAATCTTTACCAGTTCAATCAAACTGATAACACTTGCACCATACCTCATTTATTCCTTCATATATTTATTTTCCTAATTCAAGGCATAAAGTTGCAACATAAGTTGTCTCATGGCTTATGTTTCAGAGGAAAAGCTCAAATTCAGACATACAATTGTAAAGTTAAATCATTCATTCACTTATTCGAGCAGCAATTGAGCCTAAAGAAGCCTTTCTGTGGTGAGCAGTAATTAATAATTTACAATGCGATCAGTGGTGACGTCAAAACATATTTGTTTGCACGAGAAAGAAGTCTCTGGTTGCAGGTCTGCTTTAAAAAAGGGTTTTACTTTGATTTTAAAATGATGCATAATTATTGGGTGGATTTAAAAAAAACATTTTTCATATTTAATACTGTATTAGCAATTAACATTATTAGCATTACAAAGAAAATAAGTCCAACCATGTGTTAGTGAGTTATTTTCCTTAGTGTAGGTAGACTTTGGCTGAACTGAGACTTCTTGACATCACACTTCAGTTAAGAACTGAAAAAAAAAAATCAAACCTTAGTAGCAACTTCTACAATAAAGAGTGCTATGAGCTCAAACCAAACTTCTGCATTCATTGACCAGAATATATCTGTTATGTGGTCAAAGCAGTTGGCCTAAAACCTGTTTTGTTCCAGTAGTTAGACAAATTCATGTTAACCATATAAAAACTCTCCCTGTCATTGGTACACTTTGGTAATAATAATAAGAAGTAACAAATTCAAATGGCTTCTGTAATCCACAAAGTATGGAATCATTCTAAGGTTAAGCTAGTTTAGCATTTGCATTATCTGCAAATTGAAATCCTGTTCCTCTCAAATCCTGTTTTTAGTCCCCTATGTATAATACGCCAGTCTCATAGCTTATTTACATGTTACTGTTAGAATAACATATCAATAATATATCTATATTTTTATTTTGGTAAGGATATAAAGAAGGATTTGGCTTAAGAACTATGTGTTTGTACAGATGTAGTTTTTAAATATGTTTTTCAGTAATTATTGGCTGTTCTGATGTGTATATAGTAACACTATTTTTGCTCAGTTTGCTTCAGGGCTGAATTTGGCCACTTAACCTGAATGCTGCTCACATCTTGCAGTTATAGCTTTTAATGGCATTACCTTAAAAACCATAATGGGTATAATGCTTCTTTCAGTATCAACATCATAACAGTGTTTCTACCACCTGCAGATATTTCTAAAGGTCTAGGATTAGAGTGCCCTAAGAATTTCAAAAGATTTGAAAACTACTTTGACAACTGGGCATACCTATTCCATTTATATTTATGCCCAAAATGAAAACAAGTGGGCACTAAGAGGTTAGGGAGGGTGTAAAGCCTCTTTTCCTTCTGACAATTTCTTGGCAGTTTGATAAAAGAACTTTAGGCTGCAGCAGCACAGTATGGTATGTAGTTTCAGCATTTTGAAACCATAACTGGTCAAATATATTGAAGAAATGGTTTTTGTGTCTGAAACACAGAGTTGATTTATGAAAGTAAAATCTCTTTTTGATTGACTGCTTGGGATCACAGAAGTCTTTGACAAAGACACGCATCTCTATACATTTTCTCTCAACGCTTGTGCAGCATTCCCTTCCTTTATTGTTCATCAGCCCTTTCTGTGTGCCGGCTTGGCACTACGGAGGGGTGGTGACGCAGTCCCAGAACTTCAATGGGTTACAAATAGGCAGAGAAATGGAGGAGAGTGTGGTGACTCAAGCTGTGTGATGTAACATCCGGCGCTGGAAGACAACCTTGTCTTTTGATCGGGCCAAGTGGAAAACACTTCACACAGGGCTGAGGGCTGAATGTGGGGCTCAGTTCGTCCTTGTTCTAGAGCACAAAAATCTTCACAACCTGCTGGGTTTGTTCTTTAAGTCCCCGCTAATGCTATCACCCTGTGAATATTAAGACACAGAGGACAGCTGATCTACACGAAGAAGTGAAACAAGAGCCAGCTTTGGTAACAGATTGCATTAAAACAAAATATCAAGAAAATACTGAGCAGCAGAGTATATGGAATAATCTCCACCTTCTTCATTTCAATTGAAGCTAGAAAGGGTTAAAACTCCGTGGCAGTCTGCCTTGCAGAGGAGAGATTGGTTAATCTGTGAAAGCGAGCCTGGCGCTCACTAGAATATTATGCTCCCTGATTTAATGTCCTCTCTGTCTTTTTCTCCTAGGTAAGCATTTTCCCGCTTCTGAGGGGGGTCGTGTAGCCAGACGTGGTGGCTGCCTATATGAGAGCTGGAATAACTGATTGAGGTGATGTACTGCGGTGTATCCACTGACAACAGAAGAGCTGGCGGCACTTATTTCTGAACACGTTGAACAGCAAAAACGTGGGGAAAAAGATAGCTCACACTATGAAGAGGATGGAAGAGATGTATTTTGGTCTCTTCAAGAAAATTTTAGTAATGAGCTAATCAGGTTATCATACATACAAAGAGTTCTGTTTTTACATGGACACTTTAATCCAGAGAGAGAGAGAGAGAGATTCTTTTGTCTACTTCCTGTTTGCATAGAGGTTCTGCTTAAAGGATACAGGACTAGCAACAATCAGGCCTGGGTGAGGCTTATAAAGCTAAACCAAAACAAACAAAATGTGGTTAATCGCGGTTCCTTTAATTTTTCTTATAGCACAAGACATTTTAACTTTATCTACCTTTTCAAATTTGATTTGTATCATTTAAATATGACAGAAAATAATGCATCTGCAAGGGAATACCTTTATCTATAGACAGATATATTCAGCAGCCTGCTCTATATTCCGGGTAACCTTAAGGTTGCTGTAATTAACATTTTCTTTGTAGTTTCCTCTTAAGCTCTTCAGTACGTTTTTTAGTCTATCATTTTGCTCTTTTGTTTTTATGGACTCAACTTTCTTTTTCTGGCTATCATGGTTGTTTTCGGCAGCTGCAGTTTTCAGGTAAAAGCTCTGATGAATGCACTTTGCACCATCTGTCCAGCTGCTGATGGTAGACGGACAATGTTTGCAACTTGCTGGGTGGATAAAGTTAAGTTTTTATCAGTGGAATGTTGTTGTTGTCTTTTTTACTTTCTAGAAGGAGATATGGAACATAGTATGCATGTTAGACATTATACTAGGGAAGGTTAAGGTGGTTGCTGATATTATTATGATCTGTAAAGGAGGCTGTTTGTAAGCATATTCCTTACTACTTTAGGAAAAGATCTCACTTAAAAATTACAGCTTTGGCATTTTTGACATTAACAAATGTTTCAGACCTTGGTTGCTTCTCATTGTCCAAAAAAGGTCATCCAATGTAAAATTTCCATTTACTACATGATAATATTTTACAACAATCAGCTGTCACATTTATAATGGCTGCTAATCAGTAGAGGCTTTACTAAGACTGCAGAGTTTCTGGAGGTAGCTTCCTATCAAGTCAAATTAAAGCCTCTGTTTGACTTCACAATGTTAATCAGACTTTGGAGTGCTTTCAAAATTCTGCTGAATAGAAATGTCCTTAATAGAAGAGCCTTCTTTTTGGAGTCTCATCACAACTGTTCAGATAGGAAGCTGTAAAGTAAATACCTAAATTTGCTTCGGGTCTTTGGAAAAAAAAATCAGTGAATGAAGAGGGACTATTTTCAGAGATGCTCTCTGATGAGAACTGTTGATTATTTCTAGTTTCTGGGCTTTCTAAAGCTTCGTCCCTGTAATGCCAATTTCTCTTTAAGGACTATAATATTATTGTAAAGCAGAAAACCAAATTAAGTCTAGTTTTAAAGCCTTCCAGGTGGGAATGGTAATTATTTATATTAGGATCAGGTGCGACCTGGCCTTCTGTTTGTGAGACTTGTGAGAACACAGAAAAAGTATAATACTGAATTATAATTCTAAAATAGCATATGGATCTTGTAATCGTTATTAGTGTGACTAGTCTTGCTCATAAAGCAGTCTGTTTTATTCCCAAGAGAGTGTTGATCCTTACCTGAACACTCAGATTTTCATGCGTCTGCCAACATTCCCAAATACAGTATGTTTAATGACCTACAGATGTGGGAATCACAAAAGAATAAAACAAAATGTTACAATCCTCCATTCAGTCTTTGAGTTATCACCTAAAACTGAATAAGTATAGTCAAATGTATTGTAAAAAATAAAAAATACAGGTAGTTTTTCTGCGTGATTGTATCTAAATATCTAGTTTCAACCATACTGTGACCAAATATACTATTAGTGTTGCATGACACCGTAATCGAGCTCAGTATAGAAATGAAAGAGAGAAATGACAAGTCACACACCTCAGGTGAAAAATGAATCACAACAGATTAGAAACAGAGCAAACACTTAAGTAAAATCGAAGTAAATTCCTGATAGTAGGGCATAGACTTTTAACAGCAGTTCGTATTTCAGTAAGCTTCCATTCCTGACACGGAGAATGAGCCCCTTCCACATAAGTGCAGCAGTCTAGCTGTGTGCTGTGGTCTTTGAGGCTCCATTATGCATGAGATCTGACCACCCTTCACCAGCTGTCACTGAGCTGACCACTGAAACCCATCTGGACCCTTGGGGACATCGCCATCGTCCATAAGGGGAAGCTGTAAGACGAGCCCACTGGTACGGAAACTCCCACCTGAGATCCCACTTTCCCAAACCCCTCCCTCACTCCCAGTCAACAGTTTTCTAACCTTCCTTATCCAATCCCCCCCTAACCCCCACCTCACTTTCATCTTAACTGGAGTTTCTTTCATTTGTGGGTTCAAAGGTTGGACCGCTGCTCTGATCTAATAGCTTGAAAGCCTATTTCTCTGTCAGAGTCGTGAATGGTTCCAGCTTCAGTTAGTCTGAGGAAGAAGCATCAAAAAACATCCTATGGGTTAGATTCTTCAAAAAAACAACATCTGAATTAAAATGAAAGCATTTAAAATGATAAAATAATTATGTTTAAGCAAGTTCTTATTCTGCTCTTTAAGGTTATTGCAAAATGTCAAGATCTAACCTCGATAATATAGAAGCCCAGTGTTGGCATTGTAAAAGGGCTGTGATGGGTTTTTCTGTGTAGATGCATTGTGTACAAGCAGAAATGTAGTTACATATTTTTGGGGGGCAGGATAATCCATTTAAAAGAGCATTGAAGAACAGAAAATGGAAAAGGAACGCCGGAATCGATTTATTTGCATCACATAGAGCGGGATATTACACAATTTCTGTTTCAGTGTTTCTCAAGGAGAAACATTTTTGCTCGCTAAAAGGGTTTGAGAGATCCAGGTGAGACAATGCGTTTCCATGACCTCTCTGGAGAACTACAATATTAATAGTTATTCAGGGCGACCACATGAGTTATTACTTAAGCGTAAAGATGTACGCAGACAGTTGTTATAGTTCAAGTGATGTCAAGCAAAAGCAAAGAGGGGTTTGTGCAACAGTTGATATTTTTCTTTGCTCATTGAGCCAAAAACAACTAAATGAGTGTTTATATGAGTGTATATTTTACAATATTGATATTTCATAAAGTATAATTTATTTATTTTTTCCACACACCGCTACTAATATTATCATTAGTGGATGTTGTTACAGAGAACTTTTGTACATTATTTGGCAGTAAATGTTTTATTAATAATGCATTTCTAATAACACATTTTAACGTAATTACATCAACAAAATGGGACATTTGTTTGTTTTTGTGTGTTTAGTAACTAATTTAAAGAAGAATACATTTTCTCTAACATCCGATGCTGATGAATTTTCACTGTTTAAGATTCTTTATAATTGTTCTACTAAACGTCGACTAAAAGTTCAATTACTTTTCTAACAGTTCGAGCTAAATATATCATATTAGTCTTAAATAAATTTTTATTTCAATTGAAAGTTAACTTATCATAAAACCGCCTCCTGTGTTTAACCATTTATCAACAACTTAAGTTTTCAAACATTGTGTCCTCTGTATTGGACCGAATGCAGTTAACATAAAGCTACTGTGCGTTTCTATACACACCAGCATCTGCAGTTTTTTTTAAAGAAATGCTTAGTCTTATTGATTTATTTAAACACCTGGCTTTGAAGATGTATGATACACATAGTCCATACTATTGTGCGTTAATCAGCTGTAGCCTATATTTAGAGAATCAGATCCTCTAACGTAGTACTACGTTTGATCTGTACTATACCTTTTAATGAAATATTACCATCCATCAAGTTTTGCATAAGATAACTAAATGTTGCTATTCTCACAGAAAGTTTTAACTTTTATTGCTGGTCATTGTATTGCACTTTTTAGATGTGCATCGATTTTAGCGTATTGGTTTTTTATGAAAGGTTTGAGAGAGAAATTATTAGAAATTAATTGTCAGGCTCGTGGTGTTTTAATTTACAAAGAGCATATTTTTAACCTTGTCAATTTATGAATATGTAACCATGTTTTTCACCCTACTTTATGTTTTCATACTTCATATACTTTCTGCTTTTACATATACTTGAGAAATGCTCTGCTATTTTGGTCATTTTCTAACTGAATCACTTCTGAGACCTGCTTTTAAAAGTAGCCTTCCTTTTTAGTTAAGCAAGAACAAAGTTTAGAGCAAGTTCTTACCCCAATTTATTAATTAAGCCCCAGAATCAGCCAGTCATCTATGAAACAGTAAGTAGTCTTTCGCTTCTGTTCGTATTGATGATGTAATTGCTCTGATAATCACCACCTGTGTTCGCAAGCATGATATTGTCTATTCAGCATGTCTACAAATGGCCTTTTGGAGCAGATGGTGCTGGAAGCAGGAGACCAGCCCTTCTCTCACCTCAATCTGGAAGGCAGGGCCCATCGTCTCTCGCAGCCTGGATGGGATGGGAAATAGTTCGCTTAAGGCAAAATAAGAGACAGGAACTTTGTGAGCCCAGCAGCTGTGCTTTATGTGTGGATACATACAGTTGAGGAGATTATCTCTTTACATAACTGTCAGTTATGGGTCCAGGGTGGTTTTTATGGTAAAGTGCTCCCCTCTGATTTCTTTCTGCCAGGGAGCCATATGTTTAAATGAGACACCCGACTCCAATGCCCTCAGGAAGTCTATAGATTACCGTTAATAAGCATGTAGCATAGTGCAAATACACATCACACACAGTGTGTCATCACTGAAACATTTTAGAAATAATCCTTATCAGGCAGCCTTTGTGTTCCAACATCTGATTAACCAAAATTGCTGCTCTGCAGCTGTGCAGGCTAATTGGAAACATGACCAGCTCCTCCAAGATGTACACTATTGGTGTTTCTCTCTACTGGCGATTTCCATTAAGAATAGTATTGCATATCTCAAGATGGAGAGTTGTATCTATTTATTTATATAACATTGGAATTTGAACATATATATATATATATATATATATATATGTATATATATATATATATATATTAAACCAATCGTTGATTCTACTTTTAATGACAGGTCGTTTTTTTTGTTTGTTTGTTCTTTGTTAGTTTACAGTCAGTTTTAATATGTTTGAAATATACTCACCGAAGAATGATGAATGCCTTCAGTTTTTTGCTGATCTAAACAGTAGAGCCCCTTTTCCCTCCATGTAAATAAACATAGCTTGACCTTTCCTCTGAGTCCATTTCACTAATCTTACTCACTCTAGCCATAGCTCTTAACTAATCATTTTAAAGTAATTTATTGCCTTAGGATGACTTTGATGCTCCACACAAACGCAATTATATAATATACACAATGGACAACTTTATTGTGATGTAGTGGTAAATGTTCTGGATTTCCTAAATTATTGTTTTCCTTTTGCAACATAAATAAATTATATTAAAAAGGGAACCGATTATTGTTTTAGTTATAAATTAAAGACCGGTTTTTGTTATATAATGAGCTTTAAGATGAACCAACCAGCCGCACATCCATTACCAGTCGACTCCAAAGAAATAGAGGAATGAAGCCGAGTAACAGCAGGAAAAATGTTTGGTTATGAGTTAATGTGCTCGATATGATCCTCTGGGTCAGATTGTATCCGAGAGTGCTTTTGTCCTGCCAGTTACCAGTAACTATGTAGATTAATTTGCTCCCTGAACAATTGATGAGCTCGTAAAATTTGTTGCACTGCTAAACCCAGCCAGCAATATTCTCCACGCTCAGGTTATGTGTTACTTTTATAATTAATATTGTAGCTCTGTGCTCACAAAGATGTAAGAAATACAATGACAGGAAGTATGAATTGCTAGTGAGTACACATATTAATGTAAATAACTTAGAAAATCCAAACGTGTTATCCAGTAATCCAGTTCAAAACTGCAATACTCATGAATAAAGAATGGTTCATCATGGAATCTTATATTTGAAACGTTTATTTCTGTCAATATCATGAATTATGGCTTACTGCATTGTAAAAAACCAAAAAAAATGTTTTCTTAGAACATGGAGATGATACACAGACCAGCAAAATAATCCTCAAAAGGCCTTAGCTATAGAAGCCTAATCTAAATGGAGTAATGTATACAAGTATTTATTGCAAAGTTTGATTGAACGAAAAAAACATTTATAAAAGCCACATGGACAACCACGTTATTTGAATGAACAGTGAAGCAGGATTCCTGAAACAACTCAGCAGAGCCACAGGATGATTGCCTCCATGCCAAGTTGCATTGAAGATGCAAAAACGAGCTCTGGCCTAAATTGTATGTACCCAGATAAGATTTCTTCTTAGCAGAGCCCAAACTTTACTGCTGAACTCAGTGAAACATATAAAGGTGTATATAAAAGGTGTAAATAAAGGTGTTCCACTCCTACTGAATCAGACATTAGAAATAACCTTAAACCATTTGGCACATTCAGCAATATCTCCTCCATATTCCTGCTAATGAAATAAGATGTCTGAGCAAGAACTTGTATCATGAATCTTCTCCAATTTTCGTCTTTTGTTAAGCCATGTTATATAGGGTATTTCAACGAAAGGCTAACTTCAATTAACCTACCCCGCTCACAGTTTGGTAGAAGTAGGTCCGCTTCATGGATATAGAGGATATGCTTCATGTCTGCCAGCTATTGAATTTGAATCTCATTCATAATTTTGTTTCTAATATTAAAGGTCACATTAGCATTTGTGCTGATAAGCAGTTGTTATGCAGAGCCTACAGCACTTGTGTTAGTGCTGTTTTTTTTTTTTCTTCCTGGGGTTTGTTGGCTGGATCTGGAAGGTTTTAGGATTAATGCACATCACATTACACATGGACAGAAAATAGGATGCTGTTGGTTAATGAATTGTTACAACAGTATTCAATCAATTTAAATTTAATTAGCCAAAACTTAGCTAGGCTATCTAGTATGCATTTTTTCATTTTAGCTTCGCAGCCATTATGCTACAATGATCAGCAACCTACAGTAATGAAAGTCATTTTCAGTTATTTAAGCCCATTAGAGTTTAAGGTCTAAGATTTTAATTTCTTCTTAATAACTTTAACAAACTTGTGTTTGTACATAATGCAATAACTAGCAGAGCCTGTAGCAGCTGCAAAGTTCCAAATAATAGATTTTCAGGTATATTTTAAAAGAGAATTGTCCCCAGGTGCATTTTATAAAAACATGTTCTGGGCGATGCAAGTATTTTTGATGCTTTCCATTTTTTAGGCAAACAAGTGTGAGCCAAAGGCTTCATTTACATTCCAGGGCTGGGTGGGGAGAAAATACAAAAGGAAATATTAGCTATTACATTTTTTGTTTTATATGTTGCATTAAGGCCTCATTGTAAATCAGTGTTTCTTTAAGGCATTTCTAAGAAATGTCATTTTTATTTATTTAATGATTTTTTTGCATTGGGAAAACCACAATTACCAGAGGTTTAGATTACATTTTCTGGAACACTTTCTGTCTTAGAGCTAATTCTCAACTGCAGTCTTAAGGGAAGTCACAGTTAAAATACAAACCTGAATATAACCTGTGTGTCTGCCTCTGAATCTTAATGATTCATTTCTGGTTTGCAGCACCTCCGTTTCAACATTGTTCCATCTGAGTTACAAACAGAGACATTACTTAAATTAGACAGCCTACAGAAGTGTGAAACATTATTCACCTCTTTACAGATATTTGTCTGTTTTGCATTTTCCTCATCATCAAACAAATAACATCAGACGATAACATGAATAAATACAAAAAAAGCAATTTTCAATTAAGCACTTAATTTGTTAATGGGATAAAAGTTATCCAAATCAATCTGACCCTTTGTTAAAATATAATTGTGAGGCTGTTTAATCATGAATCAGTATGATATTTCTTAGTTTGATTCAGCTTCACTGGCCTAACCGAGGATTATTTACTGCCAGACATGTGACATTTAGCTTCTGTTTAGTTGATAAAAAAACAAGTAAAAACAAACAAAAAAACATGTATCATAGTTTTAGGTAATGGTATTAAAACACTGCTGTATAGCCCTCTGTTGCTTTCACAGCTTATGCAAAATTGCTCTATAAAAAAAAAAGAATGTATTCAATTATTCATTTGTAACAAGACAGTCTTGGGCTTCTTTGCTGATTCAGAACCTGAACGACACTCTACAACTGATTAAAGCAAAATACTGCACTCTATCCAGAAATCCTAAAGGACAATCTTTCTCTATCTTTATCGTACCCTTAAGCGCAAGCAAGCTTAGGGTATGTAGTAGAACAATGTTCCCTAACACTGTTAACTGGTTTGACCAAAACATTCTGAAATAAGGTTTTGGAGTGGCCTAGTCGTAGTTCAGGCTTAATTGAAGTTGTGATGCCCTGTTCAAAAACCTTCAAATGTGCCTGAAATAAATAAAAAAAATCTGCAAAGAGGAGTTTGACAGAGTTCTTCCACAGTGACATGGAAGAACAATTTAGCCATTCAGTGTCCACGATGGTACATCCAATTTTTAGGGGGAAATGATTTACACAAACAACTTGTTTTGAATATACTTTTTATCCTCAGTTTTCCAAATTTTATTACTACATTGGTCACACTAAAATAGACAATTAGCTTGTACATGTTTATTCAGTCTATCTTTGTCTGATATTGCAATGGGTTTGATGAACTGAAACCTGGGAGCAAGTAGGAAAAGGCAAAATTGTGACAGCAGAATATTACTGAGTGGACACTCTATTATACCTCAAAAAACATGTATAAATATGTTATGTGGTGAGCAAATGAACAAAAGGAGACCCATCAGGATTCTCTAGGTCCTATAACCTTGGCAAGTCATTGGAAAGCTAGGCTGAGATGGCAGTAACTGCCACCAAAGAAGAAATAACAAATACATTAACTAACAGAAAAGCATGCAGATTGACAGCTTAACGTGTTCTTGCACATTTTCTGTGCTACACTATGTTTTTATTTTCCCAGTAAGCTTTTTATTGGAGTATCTGTGCTTTGCAGATCTGGCTGTTACTACAGTAAAGTCGTCATGGGTTTTATTGAAGGTGTTTGTTTTCCTTAAAGAATTATGGCTTCTTACAATATTGAGTTAGTGTTTATGTATGCGTTTCTGTGGTTGTAAGCGCTTTCCCTGTTTAGTGTCAGAGCAAAGAGGCCTGGAGTATGTTTTTTATAAATCAATTTTCACTGGTTGTCAGCACTAAGGCTACTGTCGGCAGCAGTTGTTGGAGCTCCACTCTGCTGTAAGACTCTGATCTATCAGCTGTGACGTAATGCTCTCCTCCATCACCAGCACTGGGAACTGTAAATCAGACTGCTGCTGCTCTGCGTGGTGCTAATGCCAGTTTCCTTCTCCCAACTCAACCACTGAGCTCTTCTACTGTCCAAACAGCAAGAGAACAGCGGGATAAGTGCTGGACATTTTAATTGCCCCTAATGGGCTCACATATCAGCATCTCAATAATGCACTTAGAGCCAAAAACAGTGGGAAGATATTCTAGATATTTTAGACTGTGCTGTAAAGTTGTAACTTGTGTTTACTACACTGTGTGGAAGTTTACTTTTCCATACTTTGTCTCAAAGAATTACACTTTGTTTCAATTGTTCTTTGACCTTTTATGGGTCTTTTCATCCATTTTTTAGCCAGACATTGTACATGACAACTACTCCTTAATAAGTCTTGCCTAACAATTGTAAACATAAATGAGTGGATTACAACAAACTGAAGCATCCCAGTTTATTAGTGTATTAAATGCTAGGTTCAGTCGTAACCTTTTTTGAAATCCTTTATTAGGTGTCAAACTGAACAGTCATTGACATTGACCATTGATGTTAATCCTAGTTAAATCAATACTCAATGCCAAAGATCGCTTTGTTTGGCACCAGACAAAAAAAAAAAAAAAAAAAACGAACAAAAAAAAATGCCAGGTTACTATGACAGCAACACTCTTTAGGATGGACGTTTTTTCACAAGGAAAACTCAAAGTCAGCTATTTTCAGCATTAGTGAGGTGTACAAAATGAAATCATAGGAAGCTTGATGCGTTTTCTAAAACATGATTTCACAAACCTGGTTATTATCTAGTGTCACCAACTTAATGAGTTGGTCTCTATATTTTGAGAGTGATCAGATCCCTTTAGCAACATTTTATTCATTTTTTTAAAGTGAGTAGCATCAAATAGCTGCTTTTTTTCTGGTGACATCTGAGACTTTTCAAAGCAGACAGGAATGAATATGTTGTTTTTTTCTCTTCTCAGCAAGCGGTGGGTGCTGCTGTGTGCCCCTTAATTCACCCACAGACGTTCGCCATTCTTGCACAGCAGTACTTCCCAACTGAAGTAAGAGAAGTTCAACTCTCTTCCCTCAGATGACAAAATAACTGTGCATATGCAAAGTGGCTCCTGGCTGATCTTGTCCTGCTTTAAAGTTAGTTCTAGCTTTTGATTTACGGGTTTTATTTCTTCTGTACATTTGAGTGAAAGATCCGGTTTGCAGTGGATCATTCCAGTCCGCAACTACAATATGGTGTTTAACACTGTCCTAGGTTTGATTCCAAGTCTCCTACAAAAAGTGCAAAAAAGTACAACAAGACTTCTATTGCTGTCTAGATGTGGTTGACAGTTTTTGGTGTTTATGACATAGTGTAACCAACCCTCACTTTAAACATTTTGTAAATTTGGGCAAATGGTTTGTGCTAAAACATTTGCATTATAAGATTTTTTTCTTGGCTTCACATAGATTAGCACTGGATGATGCAAATTAACCATTATTACCAAATTGCCCTTTGCTACTTTAACCTGAATTATCTGTCCAAAGGCATCAGTCCGCAGATTAAGATAGATTGGGTCTCTATCTTCTTCAGAATTTCAAAACATAGCAAAGGCACCGTCAAATGACTTATTAGTAAACAGACCTTGAGACCGAAATAGTGACACACCTTCAAGGTGGTTCTCCGGTTCTGAAACGCCTAACCAACCTAAGAAACCTATCAGGCCAGCGCATGTTTTAGGTTACCACTAAAGCATTAAAAGTGAGCAGCTTTATATAAATGAAAGGCATGCAAGAGGCCTAACCCCAGTAAATCAAGTGCACTGACCCTTGCAGAATTTTCTGGCCCTTGAAGCACAACCCGCGCGTTAAGAAAAAAACAACTTAAGCTGTCAACATACAGCTGAACTAAAAGTCAGCAATTGAATCCAGCCAGTGAAGTTAAAGTTGCCCTGCTCAGCCTCCCCGAGCTACTCTCTGACTTTAAGATTGCTTCCATCTTCTCCCCCAAAGGGCAAGAATCACTTTGTCATTTTAAACAGATGTTGCTTTTGGCAATGTGAGTAATGCTCTCATTTTCTTTCCAAGGTGTATAGGCATTTCAACCCACAAGACGGAGGGGGACTTATTGTAGGTGGCGGGGTGTTGGGTAAATCCAGAAGCTGTGTGACAGCAAAGTTATGAAAAAGATCATGAATAAAGAGGGCAACAACCCAGAGAACTGCTCTGGTAATATTGTGCTCCAGTGGCATGATGCCCTCTTTTTGCTTTAAAAAGGAGGCAGAGTTTGATGAGGAAGGTCAAGGTCATTTATTTGTTTACCCGTGCATTTTAGAGATCTCTTCTAAAAATAACTTGCTGACTTGGAGAGATAATGATTGCCAGAGTTATAGCTGTTTCCATATCAGGAGGACACAAAAAAGTAACAAACCCTACAGGAGATGTGCGAATGAGGCAGAGTTCAACAGATGGAGCCGCCAAGGGCAGATGGAACAAGCTGCACCAGTCCTCTTGCAAAGGGATGTTGTACTGTAAGCGTAAGCACAAGGAAGTCAAAGTGGGAAGAAAAAGGAGGGAAAAAGAGAAAAGGACGTGAGGGTTTGAAGAGGATACTCTCTGAAGGACTTAAGGTTTAGAGCAGGAGTTTGAAGGATTATTGGCATGGTCAGGTTTTTTTTGTGAATTACATGATCTTCTTGTGCTGTAGGAGTCACAGCTTAGAAGCAAAGAGGCTGATCTCAGGTTAGTCGCATTAAAAATGACAGACTACAGGCTTCTACACAGGTACTTACTGCAATAAAAAATAAACTAAGAAGGTTAAAGAGTAGTCTAGGTTTACAGTGAAAAGGTACCTAGTAAATTCAACCATTTTAACGGAGCCCCTGCATTCATAATTAAATGGTAGAACTTGAGTCATTAACATTGACTTTATTGTCCTGTCATAAACTCCGTAACCATAAATACATTAGGGGCCCAAAACACCCTGATTAATTGTTTCTACATTTTGAACTACGAGATTAAAGGATGTCACATAGAGTTGTAGACTTTGATAATGTAAGTTAAGAGCTTGGATCATCATAAACGGGTTTGTAGGTACTCTGGTCACTTAAGGGATCTCAGTTAGACTGCTGAAGAATGATCAACATCTAAGGTGAAATTATTTGAAGATGAATTTATTTCTTAATTTGAAAGTTGTATTGCATTAATAAATTACACAATTTCTGGTACATCTATTAATTTAATTAAATACTTATTAATTTGATTATTTTTGCTCCTTTTTGCCTCCATACTCCTTAGTGGTCAAATTGATTTGATTCTGAAATCATTTTTTCATAAAACACCAACTGTCTCCTAATTTGGGAACCACTGCACTAGCAAGCTCATGGCCCACTACCTGTCCAAGGCTTGGCTCTTGGAGAACCCTGCCATACGCCAACTAAGGTTTATTTTTGCATCTGCAAAATATAAAAAATAAAGAAAATTATCTAAATAATCAAAAACCAACCATTTTTTTGCAGACTACATATGCACGTTGATAGTTGTGACTCCAGTTTGAAATCAAACCTATACCACATTCCTCAAACAGAAAACTACCAAAGAATTTAAATTTCTCCTCTTATGATTGTGTTCTCTACCAATTGTGCTGGTGTTGTCCTAATCTTTACGTGTCAAATCCCAGTAAAAACAAAACCTGTTATATACCAGATTAGTACTATTTATTTATGAAACTCTTCATCTCTAATTTGACACTAAGATTGCCTCTGGGTCTGTGCCCCTGATGCAACATTCAGTTATATTTAGCTATATCTGCATCTTTTTATTTGTATTCAAAACTAGTGCTCTAACTGTTAAATGAGTGTCAAAATCCTAATCTACTGCCAAAACACCTCAAATGAATTTATAGTGGTGATGTTTCAACCTTAAAATTGATATTTTCTGTGCAACATTGATCCTTAAATTACTGCACCTTTGACACCTGGAGTGCAGTAAGAAACTGTTTGATGATGACCCCCATTTCAGAAGAGGGTAAATGCAAAGAGCTTTTTACACACCTGAGGATATGTCAGTTTGAGCTGAAGTCTTTTACCTTTGTTACACTTACATATCATCATGCCGAAGTGATGCAATGCGTGATAATGACTAACAGCTGGGCAGTATTTTTTAAAGGCATAAAGGTGATGTTGAGTTTAAAATTGTAATTGTTAGATCAGTTGTTGCTTTTCTGTCTGACATTTCAAGATATAATTGGCAAAGCTGGTTCAGTGTTTCTATTCTTACTTATTGGAACATTCAAAAAACAATGACCCTTGTTAATGCAGGGACCCTTAGCATTGTTAAAAAAAAAAAAAAGAGAGAATCTTTCTGGTACAGTAAAAGGAAAGCCAACATTACTTAGTGTTGTGTTACAACACACTGCACTTAAACAAAATCAGGACTTTAATTTTGTTGCTTACTATTTAAAGAATGGAAGCTTGTTCATCCTAACGTGACACATTATATATTAGGATATGATAAATTATTTAAATATTTATAAAATCAAAGCTCTCACTCGTGTAGTTTTAAATGTGTACAGGACCCTCTAGAGTTATTGGCCTCTGGATTGAAGGTGTAAAATAGAAGTATTTATACCTTAGGAAAACAAATATAATTCATTGTTAAACCTTCTTTCACAAAGTTACTAGTTAAGAGCTGCTCTTGAAAGCGCATTAATAGACCAGGCTGCAGTATTTTTGGATGTTAACATTTCTAATATGTCTTCCAAACTCTTGTTAAATCAAGTGGTCTAATAGTTTGACAAATGTACGCTTTCCCTTCTCAGGTGACCAAGACACATTAGCCTTGCTACCTTGCTAGAATTGCATGTACTCTTCTCTTTCCCATATTTAGAAGTGGTAAACAAAAATGGGCCTGAATACCCTGTATTGTTATGAGTGCCACTAACAGTTTTTGTTGAGAAAATTACTGTATATACTGTATTCAAGTACCCTATTCAAGTGTCTACGTGTATGGATTAAATACTTAAAATAAAGGATAATATTTTCTAAA
>JAVLVB010000318.1:2208520-2221489 GCA_032876305.1 Orestias chungarensis | reverse complement strand
GATCTATCTAAAGGTGTTGCTGTCCTTTCACATCAAGTACTTTTCACATCAGTAAACAGCATCTGAAATGCTCAAGGTCGTGAAAGAACTACCTAGGTCTAAAATACACCAGATAATATATGTGCTCACACAATATTGTCTTGTAAAAGAAGATCAATAACAATGTTTTTTCAGGTCCTCTGGGCTTTCCTAGCGGTTTTGTTGGAGGGTAAGTTAACTTTATCATTGTTTTTTGTGACTAATGCATGAATCCCAGCAGAACTTTAGAAAACTCCAGCACCTGCACAACTAAAAGGCTAGCATTGGACATGTATAACCTTTAATAAATAAAATGGAATATGACATTTATAACTGAACTGCCTTTCAGTGAAAGTTAGTAAAAAGTTAATTGTATTCCTAATAATTTTGTGGGGTAAAAGTGCTTTATAAAACCTGGTGTTAGTATATTATATCTCTTTAATTTAAACAATAATTGTATGTGAAGGTCATAGCCCCCTACTGATATGCTTACATTAAACGGCACTTTAAAACATATTACAATTTAATATATTTCTATATAAATTATAAAGGCACACATCAATTTTACGGCACAAACCATTGACATCAACTTATTTTATTGGAGTAATGTGCCTCGTTGACTTTGATCTTTACTTAAACACTCCTGCAACTAGTGAAAATGTAGTTAATTGCATCCTTATGGGGAATTGGTACCTTTGAAACAATCTTTTTTAGGTTCAACAGGTTGGTTGGGTCTTCCTGATTTATGTAAAGAAATGGTATTTTTTAAAGGTAGCTACGTTTCAGGGCTTTATATAACTGCACTTTAAGATTTTTAGATCTTTCTAATAAGCATATGTAAAAACGAGTTTTGTTTTGCTACGCTACTTAATGTTAGTTTTACATAAAATTCTGGTTCAGTCCAATTAAGTTTCTTGTTTTAATGTTATGCAATATGAAACCTTTCAAGATTTGATAAATGCTTGTGTTAGGCTTTGTATACCATCTGAAAGCAGCTTAAACTTAACGACTTTGCTGTTTTATTAATGAGCACATAAAAAACATATATTTAAAGAAAACTAGTCCTGAAATATTTATTATAAGCCCTTATTGATCTAATTGCTTTTCTTTGTCAGCTATGAAAGATCTTCTAACAGCCTGGGAAACAGTGGTTTAAATGTAACAAAAACAAACTGGCAGGATGTAGCCTCTTTATACATATTACATCATATTGTCTATGATCACAGCAAAGAAATATCCTATTTCAAGCCCTCATCTCTCCTCAAACTCAGTGGTCTGCACATGTTAGCTCAGATGTGACACACAAAAGCACCAGCTTAAAGTTATGATCCATGATTTTGAGGTAAAACACTTTATCAACATTCCCTCGGGGCACCGAGGTCAGATGAATACTTACAATGTGAAAGAAAAATGGCACAGGTTGCCACGACACGTGTGCTTCAGGGTCTAGCCTCCCTGAAGCCAGATAAACACAGGCTTTCCACCTTAAGTACAAGCTGCTGGGACTCGTAGGGCTTGTCAGGAGTGGTTTGATGTGATCACTGGCGACTGACAATACATTACAGAAGATTTCTGGGACTGACCTGTTGATTTTCTACTTATGTTCGCTCGGATAAATATAATTAAACATAGATGTAATGATCAGTTATTAGAATAAATTACTTCCTTGTTCTACTGCTAAAGGAGACTGAGTTCAACCATAGTTCTGAATGCAACAGTGTTTGCAGTTTCTGTGTGACTTTCCACAAATTTGCTCATGAAAGGGACTTTTTTTTATGTGTTACCATATATGCAGAAGCTTAATCTTTCCTGAAAGATATTGACAGAAAAATACAGCTCATGTGTCTGTATCCAGCTGACTTGCTGTTGCAACAGGTGCTACCTACAGATAACAATTTTGAGAGAGAAATAGGATTTTCAGTTGAAGGATAGATGTTTCTTATCTGAGATAACCACTTTACTCCTGTCATAACCTGTCTCTGGCTCTTATTTTGACTCTTCTGATTATGTGTGTGAGAGCCAAGTATGGTGTTTCATTGTTTGGCATGCATATGTTGAGATGGGCTCTATAATTGTGTTTTTGTGACAAGGTATTAGGAAGTGTATTCTGATCATCTGATCACAAAGTAATTAGAAGTGCTCTACAGGGAAAAAAGCAACATACAACATATTGTTATTCTTTAAACACACTAAATGTGTTTAAAGAATAACAAAGAAGTACATGGAACTTTACTCTAGATCCTTTAACATCCGCTAGCAACAGTTGCTTGCTGATGCTAAATGATCTGCACTAATTCAAAGTCTAGAAATGTTGTATGGTTCTTTCTGCATTTTCTGGGTTGTTCCTGGCATCGGTTGACCATGTGAAGGGTCTACAAACACTCCACAGGGAAGTTGTGAGTTTTCTGAGCCCCTAAATTCTTTCAAACAACTCCCTCTAAATTATGTATCACTGTGGATATTGTGTTTAGGATCCTGTCATTAGGTTATGATATATACACTACTCAAAAAATAAAGAGAACACTCAAATAACACATATCCTACATCTGAATGAATGAAATATTCTCATTGACTACTTTGTTCTGAACAAAGTTTAATGTGCTACCATTAAAATGACACAGAAATCATCATTGTAAATCAAATTTATTGACCAATGGACTCCTGGATTTGGAGTCACGCACAAAATTAAAGTGGAAGTCAAAATGAGGCACAGTATTGTGTGTGGCCTCCCTACAACGCCTGGGCATGCTCCTGATGAGCCAGCAGATTGTCTCCTGAGGGATCTCTTTCCAGACCTGGACTAAAGCATCCAGTAACTCCTGGACAGTCTGTAGTGCAATGTGACGTTGTTGGATGGAGAGAGACATGACGTCCTTTATGTGCTCAATCGGATTAAGGTCTGGGGAACGAGCAGGACAGTCCATAGCTTTTCATAGTTTTCATCTTGCAGGAACTGCTGACACACTCTAGCCACATGAGTTCTAGCATTGTCCTGCATTAGGAGGAACCCAGGGCCAACCACACCAGCATATGGTCTCACAAGGGGCCTGAGGATTTCATCTCGGTGCCTAATGGCAGTCAAGCTTCCTATGGCGAGCACATGGAGGGCTGTGCGGCCCTCCAAAGAAATGCCACATCACACTATGGCAGTGCTCCTTCTGTTCCTCCTTTCACAAAGGCGGAGGTAGGGGTCCTGCTGCTGGGTTGTTGCCCTCCTACAGCCTCCTCCGCATCTCCTGGTGTACTGAGCTGTCTCCTTGTAGCGCCTTCAGGCTCTGGACGCTACGTTGACAGAAACAGCAAACCTTCTTGCCAGAGCTCGCATTGATGTGCCATCCTGGATGAGCTGCACTATCCGAGCCACTTGTGTGGGTTGTAGAGTACGTCTCATGCTACCACGAGTGTGAAAGCACCACCAACATTCAAAAGAGACCAAAACATCAGCCAGAAAGCCTTGGTACTCAGAAATGGTCCGTGGTCTCCACCTGCAGAACCACTCCTTTATTGATTGTGTCTCGTAAATTGCCAAAGATTTCCACCTGTTGTCTATTCCATTTGCACAACAGCATGTGGAATTGATTGTCAAACAGTATTGCTTCCTTAGTGGACAGTTTGATTTCAAAGAAGTTTGATTTACTTGGAGTTATGTTTTGTTGTTTTAGTGTTCCCTTTACTTTTTTGGGCAGTGTATTTTATTATAGGTGAGAGTTGCCATGTAGACAAAGCGGTAAAGTGAGAGTTTTGCTTTCTGGCTGGCACTGGTGCAGCACCTGCATCAAGGCAGATGAGCCTTTAATGTATTTCTGTACGTCACACTACAATCAATCATCATTCATCCTATCCATGAAAAGCAGAAACTGGATCAATGACAAAAGGAAGAAGTTGCAGGGAGCAGTACACACTTGGAAGGACTAGTCATTGAAAATAGTGTGACAAAGTTCGACCACTAGAACATACCTAGAGGTTACAGAGCGATAAGTTTTCCTAAGGTCCAGAAAACTTTTTTTCTTTTTTTTTTTTGTAGTTTTCCCTGGGACGGTTAGGGTTATAGGTGTTATTTCTCAAATGTAGAAACAGATTACTTTTTTAAATACTGGAACCATCATGCCAGTCTGCAACCTCACTGTTGTTTTCCCATTCGTTAATGCAATGCAATTGCTAAAGCTCCCTAATGTCCTTTAGTACCCCTGGGGAGATTTTTAACTACCTCAGCAACCTGGGCCATGGTAACCGACTCCTCTGTTCTCAAGTCTTCAGACTCGTCTGGAGTCCTCATACTCTGCTAAAGATATTATGACTGGATTAGGGATCCTAAACGTATTCTTTCCATTGCTTGACAACATTCAGTCTGGGTCTGTAGTTTACCCTTTTAAACTAAACAAAGTTTCAAAATTTTTGATTTAACATTAAATATTTAAGAAACATTTTAGTATTACAAGTATAAATCTTGAATTTATTTTTTATATACAACAATTTCACTTGTTTGGTTGTAATTTGCCAAAATTAAAAAAAATCGAAAAGAAAAATACTTTTGCAAGGCAAAGAAAATTGGGTAAATCTTAATTGACTGCTCACTATAGTAAACTACAGTGTCCATTATATATGGACTACACAAGTTCTTACATGCATGGCATTTCAACGCCTGCTGAGTTGTTGGCAGCTCCCCTAAAATCAGTTCCTCGCTCATTACAGAAAAAAAGATACCTTGGTCCAGCTTTCTCCCTTTCTGTCTTGTCTTTTGAGTGTATTTCCAACATCAGTACACCATGCAGCGATAATAACTGTGCTCTATAACCTAAGGCCTTCCAATGTGACTGTCTAATATAGTATGCATTAAATATCAAAGTGCCATGCAAAGAACGCTCAAAAAACATGTTCATCTTTAGTATGCAACTTGCAAAAGGAGGCATGTGTAAAAACAGATACAGTAAGCAATCGCTTTAGCATATTTTTCCAGCAAAAGTTAACTTTTCAAAACTCAAATAAATTCAGGAATATTTTGGTCACAGAAAGGAAAAAAATAAATGAAATAGTGATAATATAAACTTTTTTATAGGTTTTATATTAACATGTTTATATTAGCATGTTGAATTTTAGCTATTGTTTTACTGATCTTCTGAATTTTAAAGTTGTTAAATCCTAGAAAATATCGTCAACTTACAAGGAGCAAAACAGAACATGGAGATGAAGCAACCCCCAACAGGAAGATATTTAGAGAGCCATAATCCTACAGGCTGGTCTGTGGGTGTTTCTTCTGGAAATATTGGCAATTGCTCCTCTCTGTTTATGAAAGCAGCACGTCCAGAGCATGGGGTAAAGACTGTAGAGATCTCAGATATTTGGCAAAGTCACCGGTGGTAACGGGAGGATACTTTATCATCATCACAGTCACTGTCAGGTACCCGAGACCTTGCCAGCTTTTTCAGTTTCTCCTGGCATCATAGCAATTTGGCCAGTCAAGAAATAGCAGTTGCATTGCAATCTGTGCATCATTTTATTTGTATAGCGCAGTGAGTGACCTAAATGGGGCTGAAGGACACCTGCATTAAAATGGCCAATAATACAGGCAGAGGTGCTATATTGTAACTGCCACTAGAGAAATGTCTCTTTAGTTGCTCTGGGGAGGTCACCAGATGGCTTCAAAGTCACTAGCCTTAGTTTCTCAGATTTCCCTACTCTACTGTATGAACCACTCTCTCAACATATTATTTGGAAAGTGTAAGGGATGAGTTTGGCGGCTTTCAAAACTAGCTTCAACTGTGGGTATGCTCAGAAAAGGTGAAGGAGAAGAGTCCAAATTTAAAGAAATAAAACTGATAGGTTTGGTTATTAGGAAAATAATACCCTCTAATTAAACAAAATTACATCTAAAATACAAAGCAGACAAGTGCAAAGAATAAATGTAATGAACTGATTAAAGTAATGAAGCCAAACATCAACAAAACAGAATTAACCTGAAAGCCACTGATAAATAATTACCTTGGTAGGAAATATGCTTAAACACTATTGGGATAATGAGGTGACTGAATTTGAGTGATTCAGCAACAAACAATGGGTATGGGCACAATTATCGAATTATTAGACAATTACAGAAAAACAAACCACTAAACAAAAATCAGAATAAAAAGGTTCCTTTCTAAAAAAAAAAACCGGACAGACAAACAGAATATTTAAAGAATCACAAAGCAATAAAGACACTGTCCAATAGGAATGTACAGAAAGAAATTACATAATGACCATAATCAGAGGAATTTCATTTCAGTTGACCGAAACTGTTAACAGGAGACCCAATAATCTCATCTTTATCTGATCGATGAATGTTAGCATAAAATTACTAACAACTTATTGTTGTGGACATTGTTGCTTTAGGAAAGAGGATCAAAGTTAACAATTTTTAATTTAAGTCAAAATGAGGAACAGAAAGTATGTAATAGAAACTATGTTTCCTATTGCTTAAGATTTGTCTGCAGTTCATTACGACTGCAAGAGGGGGAAAGAATTTCAGCAGGTAACAAGACGGTAAATGATGGGTTCCTCCTTTTGAGCTCACAACCTGTGTCAGGTTATGAAGAATTGGATTTTGGATTTGAAAATTTCAGCTTTTTGGCAACTTCCGAGTTAAGGAAACAATCAATTTTTTGCAGAAAATGACGTTAGAAATTAACTTCAGAGTGTATCTATCTGAAAAATATAAACCTAGTACAAGTTATATTTGCTCTATCCAAAGTTGTTAAAATGGTATAAAATGATTATAGCATGAAGATTTTACAACAGTTTCAATAGGAATGACTTGTATGCAGCAGATCTTCAAAAATACACCGATTGTTACTTCATGTTAACAGGAGTATAGTTGAAATCTTTATTCTAAAACATATTACGTTTAATTTATTTTAACTTTAGAGATTTAAAAATGTTCAGCTTTTCCTTTTCATGTACGGCGCATGTTTTAAGTTAGGCTGAGGAGAAAGTAAACAATGTTTAGTATTATTTAAAAGTATAATAAATTAAACCGAATACAGAAAACTCAAAAGTTTCCGCCTCAGAAGACACCAGAAAAGACAAGTGAGCGAATGTTTTCTTTTCCCTTTAACAGCCCATTGGTGTGATTTTGGTATTTATCCCTTCGTGGTACCTCGATTCACTTGGTAATCCAGTCATGGTGTCAGGATAGGTGCTGTTCACTTGAAGCATGTCAAACAGCGGAACTAGTCTAATGGATTTCCTGTGTGTCCCTCTGGGTTGCTTCACTATCGACAGAGGAGTGACTCAAGTCCTGGCATTCACAACCCGGGAGCTGATAATACCGCAAGGCAAAGCAGACAGTGCGACAGTTCACCTGTCAGTCCATCTTCTGTTCCAAATGGCTACTGTTGATTTTACTGATTGGATGCAGGCCCACTTAAACCAAACAGAGCGTCTGTGTCCCACTGAGAGTGTTACGGAGACAAAACATGCTGGTATAATCGGCCTCTTGTTTACTCTAACATGGCAGACGTGACCTTTGGTGAGAGTAAAAAAAAAAATAGGGGGACCCAGCAGAGACTGAGCTGAGCTTAGGAGAGGAAGCTCCTGCATGTGTTGACATTACTGGCCATCTGCTTTAACTGGTCGACTGGGATGTAAGCTAGAAGCAGGTACTTATAGCCGTGCAAGAATCTTCGTAGCTCTAAGTTGAAGTCATGTGGGCTTCATTAAAAAGGGATTTTAAGGTAGTTCAGGGGAATTGGCAAAGAGGTGTAAGACATCCAACAGATGCAGGGGAGCTTTTAAATAAATATAGTTGACAAGATACATGTTTTAAAACTCAAAAAAAAAAAAAGTAATAACAGAAGATTTTTCAGGAGGTAAAGAGCCAGATGCTCTCGCTTCACTTGCTTAATAATTCAGCAGGTTAGAGCATATGAAACTCTGCGTCAGTATGTTGTAAAACAAACTCCAATAAAGCCCTTATGTTGCTTTCTAACCAAATCTTGACAAATCTCAAAATTGTTAAAAGTTAACTTTAGAAATTTACATCAGTAATCTCCTGCATGAATCACACCATAATGTTGGAATTTGAAATTATATATGTCTTCCTCATCCTGACAGATTGATTGCACTACACTCAACTTGAATGAGTTTTAAAATCAAGAAATTGTTCTACTGGATTTTTTATGATGATTACATGATCAGAATCTTCATGCAGCCCTAAATATATACATTCAGTTGCAGCAATGTTTGAATATCTTACTACTATTTACTTGCATTTTAACCACAGCTTGTAGTCAAAAACAAGCTCCTGTGTTTGTACACTTGAAATAGTAAGAAGAGGATATTTTAATTGATTTGTTTTCTTACACAGACTCAGCTTTTAAGCACAGTCCATGAATTTCTAATAGGGTTGAAACTGAGTTCATTACAGAACCTTAATATTGGCTTGCTGTAGTTGTTCCAAAATGAGTATTGATCTGGGTTTCAGATCACTGTACAGTTAAAAAGAAGATTAAGCATTTTTAGGTAGTCTTCTTTCTTTATCATCCCACCTACTCTGTGTGGTGCTTCAAAACCAATGGTAGAGTAACACACCCTGGGTAAATTGCTGCCACCACTTAGTTTGACAATGGGTGTGGGTTTTGTTGGTTTAAAAGCCTGAAACAGACCATAAAAATTATTTCCTTGAGTCCTTTGTCCATATCACCAAAAGCATATTTCAATTGAGCATTTTGAATTCACATAAATGTAGTTATTGTAGATTAAGGATTGTAAGGATTTTTCTTGTTGCATTTTGATTTTAAACTCAACACTGAACAGGCTGGAGGGTCACAGTTTGAGACTGATGGTTGTAACTCATGAACAACTGGATGTTAAAATAGACACACATCACAACATATTTTTAAAAACTATTACTAGTTTTTTATTGGCCTTTCAAAAGTCCTGATATCAGTGAAAATGTATGGGCTGTGCATTAGAAACACAGGATCGTCACAGTTTTCAATTTTGAATTTTTAATTCAAACAAAGCTTTTGGTTTTTGTAATTGATAGCTGCATAGATAGGACATTGTTTATTTTAGACTTTTACTACTTTCATGATCAAGTATTTACAGAAAATTGATTAATCAAAAATTAATTATTATGTAAAACTTGTGACTCCTAATAATAATTTGCAATTGATAGAAAAGCAAGAGCCAAGACTAAGTGTGTATTTACTTCTCATGATTTTTTTTTTCATGTGGACTGCAGGTTTTTTACAATTCAATGATGGAAGTAGACAAAAATAGCAAGGCAAAATACCTTATCTGCACTAAAAAGCTGTGATCTTTCACTTCTAACCATTCTTATAGTGTCGTATGTAAGAAAATGACAGTTCCTGAAATAGTATTTACTTTTGGTTCTGTTTAGTACAAAACATCAGCAGTACCCTTTTTTTAAATTTGAAGTTGACCATGATTCCAGTGATATTCCAGTGATATTCAGTATAGATGGCTGTAGCCGGTGTGTAGTTTGTATTTTGTGTGTGCAGTTACTCTATACAACGGTGTAAAATCTGATTGGTCAGATCAGCATGTAGTTCTGAGTGTCCTACGCTGGATTAATAATAACTATAAATTCTCAAGGTGCATGTGTATTAATATAGCACTTTTTCAAGATGTCATTTGACTACAGAGTATGATCTGGCGAATGACTGGATATCCCATTACCCTGCTGCTGGGTTTGCATTTTGTACTCCCCTGTGGGGCTAAGCTGAGGTTGTTTTTAGACAAAAGGAGAAGAAAAAAATGCCAAGAGTGGGTTTGCGGCAGAGGGAAACAGTGGGACATATTTTTTTGCTCTGCATCCGGCTGATTTTTGTCTGTGCTGCTCCTTAAATGAGAATGAGAGCTTGTGAAAAACTAGTTATTGCCAGTCGTATAGCTTGCAGCAGAAATAATGCACTGTAATGACATGATAAGATTAATAGTGAGTGAGTTTTGTCCAGCAGGACTGCAGAGTGGCCTCAGTCCAGCTAAGTGATGGTCTCAGCCCAGCTCCATCTGCCCATTGTGTTTGCCTTGGCAACCCAACATAGTTGCTGGTGATGGTGAGTTAATGAGGACTGTTGAAAGGTTAAGTAAACAGGAGTGGCCAGTCTAAGAGGAAAGTTACTACTGCCATCATCATACAGGGCAGCTCAGCAGAGCTGGGGCAGCTCTCATCATTATGTCATTTATCAGCTCAGATTTTTAATGATGCGTGGGCACTATCAAACTGTAAAATGCAGGTAGGATGCCTGTGGTATATACTGTAACCTCTTGCTGCTAAGATATTTAAATCCCATTGCACTTGACATTGCACCATTTAGTTAAAATGGTTTTACACACCCCCTGCTTAGTTCTGTTTTGAGTAAGCTAATGCTACTCACTAGTGCCCATGTATATCAATGTCGAGTTCTAAGACCAGGAAAAGGTTCATGTGGTTTTCTTTATTTTCTTTTGCTGTATTGAGCATAAAGAAATCCATCTCTGACCTCCCCCCACATGTCGCACACATCCACGCTCAGCTGGTTGAAAAATGATGCAACTTTTTCCTTTCCTTAAAGAATGGACAGATTTTGTTGTTTGGAAATATTTCTGCTCACAAACCAGTTAGTCATCTTTGTTTTAAAGCATGGTCTGCATGCTGCGGACAGCCAACCGCAGCCTCTACTGGAATGAATAACCTAACAAATTCACTTGCTAACTAATATTAGGTTTTTGATACTCTGTAAAGAGTAACAGGTAAGAATATAGCAGCACTCTACAATAAACACTTAATTTCTACTGAATTGAGCATCTGTTTATTCTCCCATTGGCTTTATTCTGTATTAAGAGAACAACAATGTTACATAAAGGTTGTACAGATATTTGCTCGAAAAGGCTGCCTATACATTCTTTTTACTTAGGGTTGTTATATGGTGAGAGTTTTATATGAGCTGTTGGATAGTTTTGAGTTTAACTCTTGTCCTCCACAGCTTTACTAGGAAAGTGGCAACATTCAGTCTTGCCATTCCTCAGTGCATTGAACTGCTTCTAGGAGCTTCATCTTGGGATGAACAGAGTTTGCCAACTCTCTACATAACATGATGGATGAAACGATGGTTATTCAGCAATCCTGGGCTTTGCTCTGCTCTGCTGCCAAGCGTCTGTCTCCATCGATGGCCATTGTTCTCCGGTCAACTGGAAGAGTCACCTTTATCCGATTGAAATAAATGAGATATACTCACACTGAGACATTAATTACAAAGTTTATCTCCTGGCTAAAGTACACTAATAAAGGTCTTTAATAAGGCATCCATCATACCCAGGCTCTGAGGAAGACGCTGAGGGCACCGGCCAGAGGTCGCCTAATATGATGAATGACAGTCACAGAGAGTAACGTTCACTGATCTAAAAACATTTTGAAATGTGAGTTAACTTTACATTGCTCAGCAAAGCCACAACTTAATCCTTGAATGGTATTAGGTGTGCTCACACACAATGTTCTTACTTGTGAAATAAAACATCAGCAGAACTGTAACTACTAGTTTTGTGGGCTTGCCTGCAGACAATTATGACAAATGGTCAGTCAGCGCTGTGGGCTTTAACCACTGAATGCTACAGCCCAGCTTAGAAATGTGCCCTACTGGCTCAAAAGATAGACTTAAAGAAGCAACCAACAGGACAGTGAGAGCTCTCTATAATTTATTTATCTTTTCTGTGGCGGGGGGAGATTTTCAACCATAACATGTTATCACCAACGTCATTTTTTCCACATAATCCATTACTGTCAATAATTGACTTTGAGCTGGTTGTCCTTAGACAACTGCGATCAAGCATGATAGTGGAATGACCTCTTGCTTGTTTCATTTTGCCTCACCAAAGAAAAGTGGATCTACAGGAAACCAAAGAGCTCAAAATCTTTCCTCAAGGATGCATTGAACTAAAACCTTGACATTATAGTAAGATTCAGGAAATACAAATATTTACAAACAAATATTTACCAAAACGCTTTTTATAACATTCTGCAGTGCCCCAACCCCTCAACCCCTTTGGTATGTAATAACACAGCGTTCAAAACCATGATGCATAATTAGGATAAACTCCAGTCATGTTTACTGGTTTACTGTCTCTAAACATTGGTTTCAATTTAAATTAGATGTTATTGTTGAAAAGTGTGTCTGTTTCAACACTTGGATTACAGGTGACCTCCAAGGTGATTACAGTATATGTTCTCTAAGGCTACTGGTTCAAAAAATTATAAAAATAAGGAAGCAAAACAAAACATTGACATAAAAATAAACATTTTATGAAAAATGCGCATTTCTATAAAAGAGGCTGTTTTGTTTTGTTTTTGTTGGTTTAAATAATTACAAGAAGTCAAAGTGCAGAGTTATGAAAAAAATAACTTTCCATTATACTCATCCAAGTCTTCAAGAGTCTTTCTGTTTCACAGAAAAGTAAATCATCCATGCAGTGCAATTTCACTGACCATATTGTGGCTTTTGGCAGTGAGTCAGAAGGACTGTCTGACATCTCCACTTGTTTCCCTGCTAAGATTGCACCAGCTGTCCCCCGTTAGCTTTATAATGTGCTCTTTGTTAGTGTTTTATCGAGTGTCTTGATAATAGCAAAACTCGAGGGCAGGCTCCATCCAGTTCTTGGCTGCAATAACATACAATGTGCTTAGAAAGTATCTAATGTGTGCCTGTGAAAAGGGAAAAGCAGCATGGAGACAAGATAATGTGAAATCTGCTGTTAATGGGATCCAATGTTAATGTGATCCAACAAAAGTTCTGCAAGTCAGATCATATAGTAGAGATTTTCCAAGTTAGCCAGTATCAAGGTTGTTATGAGTAAAGGTTCTGAGATGGCAAGAAGTTGCAATATCCATTTATTTAGATGCCAGAAGAAGTGTCAATAACCATAGTTTTGCCCTTATGCCCCTACCCAACTTGTTGCTGCACACTGCTGTTTAGC
>JAVLVB010000318.1:2198394-2208420 GCA_032876305.1 Orestias chungarensis | reverse complement strand
ATATATATATATATATATATATATATATATATATATATATATATATATATATATATATATATATATATATATATATATATATATATATATATAATACTGCATCTTAAAACTAAGAACTATTCATTCCAAAAAATATATTTTACCTATTAGCTATAGGAATTAACATTGAATTTATGGCTTGAATAAAGAAATATTACATTATATATTTCACACACAATTCTGGTGTAAATACAGTGACACTGTAATATATAAAGATATACATTAAGATAACATTCTATGCCTGTGTTAGTGTATGGCTTAAAATTCGTTTAATCTAACCAAGGACAAAATAATTACTATGTTTTTCTTTACTAAAATTGCTAAATAGTCATATGTAGTAAATTGGTGAAATGTTTGGGCCTTGGCTGTTATTTGGAGACAGTCTTTTCAACAGAGATTCATAAAATTTGCAATTAAAAATGACTCTTAATCATTAAACAGGTGTCCTCATGCATGTCATACATTATACAAACATAAAAACTCATTCATGAGTGAAACAAAATGACCAGCATACTTAAGTGTAACCCTTGCAATATGCAAAGTACTTGCTCACCCTCATATGCAAAACAGCCCTTTTACTTCTTGAGATCTATTATTCCCTTTCTTGCTTGCATATCCAATTACTAAATGAGCTCTGCCTCATTCCAGCAACTCAAAAAAATATTCTGTGGTAGCAATTAGTAACACCAGAGGGTAGCATGGTTTGTCTTGTTATTGCACATATAATGTCTCCCTTTGGTGTCATTAACCATTGAAAATCTGGCCTGTTGACTGTGCTGATCATCCAGTTAATTGTAAACATGTTTCCATGCAAGAGAAGTATAGTCCGCATACTGTGGTTATGCATTTTTTGTGTACAGGTGACCACTGAATGTATATGAAAAATTACTGAACAATTGCAGGTGTTATTTTAGGCCTACAAAATGCATTGTTTGAGAGTTAGATAACAGAAACCTTATCTGTATTGCAATGATCTCAGTTGCTCAGAATGCATGTTGTCATTGGTGGTTGTCTTAAAAAGTGTCAGATTGTTGAATAAAATATAATTCTACACTCACTTTCTACTCCCTCTTGCTGTAACAGAAGTTCACCCCTGCAGGCTGACAAAAGCTCTGTGGTTTGCCCTGGGCAAGCTGCCTTGCTTCTGCCTCTGCAGCTCATCTGTCACTGGCAATACTTAAAACTGCTGGATCTTTGCCTGAAGACTTTTAAAACTCTCTGGCAAGAGGTCATACATTGAATTAGAAAGCCAGTGGGAGACAAATCTTGGTGCAGTGGCAAGAAGCAAGTGTTAAACTGCATATCTTTGGCTGCAGAGTTTTAAATGCTGCTTGCCCCATCAATTTTGGTCTGGCCTATCATATGATATGCTAGCTTTTTAAAAAAAATCTAAATATACAGACATCATCATTAACTTTATTGTCAAAGTCTTGGATTTGGTTTTGAAATATAGTTTTCTGGTTCATGTAATTTAATTTTTAAAAAGTACTATACTTTTTAAAAAGTAAAATAAAAATGTACATTAGTTCTGTGAGCTTAGAAAATAATGTATTTTTGGCAGCATGAATGTATCTTAAAATACAATGATAACTTCCCTTAGATCCTCAAATACAAATTAAAAGGACTTTTAAGCAAAGTCCTCTGTGTAAAGTAAAGTCTCTATTCCAGTACCTCGCACATGCCTAATCCACCCCAGCATTTCACAAACAGGCAAACAAAAACACATTCTTTCAACACATCTCTTTCTGCAAACACCATTAAATCTATGAAGTAACTTAATCCGATTTTGACCAGTCTAAATATTTTAGTTGATATTGAGCAACAAAATGTTTGTCCAATTTTAATAATAATGAAACAACTATCACTTTAGTTTAGTGCTGAATTGGAATCTGCACACAAGACTAAAATGAATGCATCTAAAGCCACCCTCCTTATTTTTATTTTACTTAATTGTAGGTTTTTTATATAAAATGTGTGAAAGTTGTATGATCTTTGTCTGTTTCCTATGCATTTTTGTGAGCTGCAATATTGTTTCATCGTTGTCGGGGTACTAAAGTAAAGAAGCTGAGTTGTCAGGTGGTGACATACGTTAATAAAAATAATACATAACTTGTTTAATATTATTATATAACGAATTGTTCAAACCGTGGCCACGAATTAATAACGCGTGGGAACGAGATCCTGTTCTGTGGCCACAACTGTTTTTTTTTCTTGTTTTTTCTCTTTTTTGCACATTTTAATAAGAAGTTTACTCTCTTCTTTTGTTGTGTTCTTAGCTTATACAGTACATACATTTGTATCTTAGTTTATTTATTCAAACTCAATAAGAATAGACAACCAAAAAAAAAACATTTATACGATTATTAACACCCGTTGCAATCTGAATTCAGCTTTTTTGAGTAACCATTATTGTGATGTTTCTACAACTTCAATGGAGTTTACCCGTTAAAAATGCCATTCAATGGATGGCACTTAGAAAGGCACAAACATTTCTATGTACGTTTTTACACTTTGCAGTGCATATCAGAGAACAAACACAACACATTAAATTAAAAGAGTTTTCTGGGAAAGGATTGTCTTGTCTTTAAACCGCAGTGAGCACACTGGCCTCCACAATGTTAAATGAAAGGAGTTTTGTATCACCAAGACTACTCCTAGCACCGGCCAGTCATCTAAATTAAGCAAGATAAGGGCCTTAGATGGGGAATGAAGAGCCCAATAGTCACTTTGTCAGAATTTACGAATTCTTCTCCGGAGTTTGGAGAAGCAATCTACCAAGTAAGCCCTTATGTTAGAGTGAATCCAAATTCTCGTCGTCAGTCCATACAAAGAATGGTTGTATTAGCTCTGAGAAAATAACCCTAATTCTACTTTTTTTCCCCTGGCCACAACTTGTTTATCACAGCGGTAAAGTTAGTAGGGCTCGGTTATAGCGGTGTCTCCCTCCTTTGCGGGCCGGTGCAGGCTTCAGCTCTTCAGTTCCTAGGAAAAATGGTTGTTGATTTAGGGACCGTTAATAAAGTTCCGAACTGAACACTCTTGAGAAACAATAATAAATAACTTTCTTGTTATAGCGCACAATGACAAAAAATGCTGTGGACTTATTCTATAGGATGACACACATGAGACACACTTGCTTTTATCCAAGTTTAACCTATTTTATATTTTTTAATAATTTCTAATGTAAATATTTGGCATATTTCTTCAATAGCTCCCAAGTCATGGGCTAAATTTGGATAAAAAGAAGTGTGCCCCACCTATTAATTCTTGCTTCTCAAGAGCGTTCGGAACGTTATTGATGTTCCCTAAATCAACAACCGTTTACTAGGAGGGAAAAATCTAAGAGCAGAAGCCGCAATAAGTCTGCCTGCATCGCCCCTTACAGGAGGGAGACACCGCCAATTCTACGGTGCTCTTGTAACTTTACCGCAGAATTAAACAAGTTGTGGCCACCGAATATGATTTTGTTCCCACGTTGCCACATAATATATGTTTTGTTTTTCACCCAAGTCACCAGAGGGGCTCAGTAGGAAGCTGTTTTTGATGTGTGTGTGTGTGAGTGTGGGGGGGGGGGGGTAATTATAGAGTGACAAATGTCAAATGTGTTAAATGACAAGCCATATGAATGACAGATTTTGTTGTCATTAGTCAAGGCAGTGTTACTGGTGTTTTGTGTGAATATGGTACACAAATATTTTACTTTTACCAGTATAGAGATATGAAAAACAGCATTTTAAAATCACAAAAATTGTCTGATTGCAGAACTGTCCCTGATGTTACAAAATAGAACTTTTTACAACTTTTTTACAAAACTACCAGCACTTACAAAAAAAAAAAAAAAAACAACATCAAAGATTTTATACTGACAGTCAAACATGGTGAATCCTCTGGCTGTCTTTGCTTATGTTATCTTAATGTTAAACATCGTTTTTGCTTCAAACATAAAAAAAAAAACTAACAAAAAGCAAATAAAGAAGAAGTCAGTAAAAGGGCAACTACTTTTTCACAGGGCAATGTTAAATCAACTTTGACAAGTAAAAGAGTTAAAGGAACATAAATAACATAAATTTAAACAAAGTGCTTTCAAACCAACAAATAACATGTCGTCTATTCACAAATGTAAATTATCTTCTGCCATCAGTTTATAAATATTCTGCAAACATAATAATGCGTCCAATGATGCTGCCAAATGAAAAAAGTACAAGTGGGTAAAATTTGGAAAGCTCTAGCTTTCTCCCCCAACGCCTCTTCTCCACTTCAACTGCTGAAGTGTTTGTCATTCAGCCTATTAGGGAGAATTCGTTAGGGGAGGCCCAGGCAGCATCTTCAGTTTGAAGATGGTTAGAGCCCGGAAGGACCGGATGGTACACTTTGACCGACTGCAGGAAATGCGTTTGCATGGAGTTGTTTGGGAACCTCAGGACAGATGAATAATAAATGCTAAAAAAGACAAAATAAACATTCACCTACAAATTTTATTTTGGTAGAGTTCCTGTGACTTCATGGTCAGGCATGGGTTAGCATGAAATATTATGATAACCTTTAATATAATTATGAAGGTTTGGTAGTATTTATATGAAAAGGAAGCAAAACATGATGTAATTGCTAAATTTTAAACAGAAATGTTGTTAGAGTTATATTAATTTGTATGTAGAACTGAATGCATGCTGTTTTTTTATCAATGTTTTGATTGAACGAATAGTATAAAGGTGCAGGGGGACAGTTTACTCTATTCTTCTGACAGCTGGAAAAAAATCCAGTCACTCTGGTACTTTTTGTAGCACCTTATTAAAGATTGTCTATATTTAAAAAAATGTTATGATGGGAAATTTTACTGATTTGTAAACGGAAAGACTTTAATAAAAGATTTGAAATGATCGTAAATGCCTAAGGCTGTCATGTTTTTTTAGCCATCTGACCCACATAAAACGGAGGACTCTCAGGAGATGAATAATCAAATGAATAAAGTTTATTTAACAGAGTGGAATTGTGGTCTTGAAACAGGAACGGCAAGAGCGACATTGGAAACCGGGAGCTTCTGGAAGGTGAGGACATATATGGTAAGTAATAGCCGGGGTGAGTGGGAAACTTTATGGAGGGAGTCTTACATGCATGGAGAGGAGAACTGCCAGGTGTGTGGGTTGAGGGTTTACTTGCTGATGTCCGTGGCTGAGGTTGTCCAACGGGGTTCATAGAAGACATGCAGACTGATGCTGGAGCGGGCAAACCGAGCTGAGGGGAGACCAGAGTTGAAGGTGAGATCCAGAGTTGAAGGTGAGGGGTTGAACACAGAGGAGTTTTGTGTAGAACATGGATTGAGCACAGAAGGAATATTACTGGGGAGAAGCAACGAGGAAACAACTTGAGCATGAAATAATTAAACTGGAGAGCAACGAAGAACTCACTAGAGAACGACGAGGTTATAAGAAAACTGGCACTGAGAAGGTTAAACGTTACCAATAGCAACAAACACTAAAGATAAGGGTTTCTGGACCACAACTAAGCAGGTTCTGATCATCAGCAGATAAGATGTTCAGAGGTGCTCCATCCAGATGGGAGCTCCTGCCTCCCCCAGGGGAAAACCTAGGGAAAGCAGAATCCCTCAACTCTGACAAAGGCCTTGTTTGGTTTAGTGCCTAATAAGGTTTAGTGGGTTTTTTCTTTTTGCAATGACATGTTTGGCTTATGCTGAGGAGTTATGTTACTGAAGATCGACTATATTTGTGTATTTCTCCTAGTAATTTTGCAATTATAATTTAATGTTTATTACTTGTCCTGTCCTAACAGCTTAGGCTATGTCACTAAATGAAAGGCACAGTAAGCTCAATCTTTTGCAGGCAGTTAGTGATGCGTTTCAAAAAAAGTTAAGTTCAAAACCTTAAAATGTTAGACACTTGAGTTTTACACCTAAGTTTCAATTGTACATGACTATTTCGATGGACTATTTCGATGGATGGATGGATGGATGGATGAATGGATGGATTTTCCATCCAGATTCCATCCATTCACATAAATTCATTAATATCAAATGCAAGTTCATTTAAAATGTCTTGTTAAATAATACCTTTGGTTATTGTGAATTCACCATTTGATTCAGTTGCTGAAAACCTAAAGAGAACTACACCATAGCCCATTTTTCATATTAGGCTTTATTGAAAACATATTCTCAACTAATTTCATTCAGACTCTATGAGACGATAGACAAGACTAATGCTTAACTAGATAACTACGCTGCAATAGTTGATAAATGTTTGGGTAAAACTCTCCCTCTGACCCTGCCTGGAGTGGGATGCCCTCAGAGCAGCCTCCCTTCTCATTTCATGAGGAATCCTCACAAGACGAGAAGTTTTTGACATGAAAAATGACACGAGGTGAAACAAAAATCGGATCACAATCAGGAAGTGGTAGTTTATTCTAGAGATGTTGACAAGACAAATGTTTGTTCATTGGGTTGTAATAATCTGTAATCAGAGCACAGCAAATGTGTTTTCCATCAGACAGTTTTGTAGTGCAGATACATTTGAAAAATTGCCTCAGGACTGTGATCAAACACTGGAATCAGATCATCTCCAGCAGCCAGTATTAGAACATTTTGTAAACAGTGTTTATCTGTAATCGCTGTCTTTTTTTGTGATGCAGCAGAAAGAAAAATCCATCACCTACCCCTTTTTTTCTTTATTGGAGGTTAGCATTTGGAGTTTTATTTAAAGAATGTGGACTTTAGGAAGAAGTCCTCCGAGAGCAGTTCCTTAAATAGACATAAAGTGTTTCCCTACGGTAAAGGTGTGTCCTACTTTACACTAGATTAAAGGGGACTCTTCATACTTTCATGTTAAATGTATAGTTGGATATGCATTAGTTAGAATATTATTTCAAAGTTTTTGGAGGTATTAAAAAAAGTAAAACACGTCTGTTAATTGGATTCATTTCTCACATAAAGATATATTTCAAAAAAATGTTTATGTTGATTTTGAGGACAATAGCTTCCACCTAATATTAAATAAAAATCTCTCTAAAAAACCACATAGTTTCGTTTATATATGTATATATACAATGCTTATGAAATGTATTCAACCCCTTGCCTGCTTCCACATTTTTATAGCTTTTAGAAATATCATAATCAACAACATTTGGCCTTTAAAAAAATTGTTAATATAATTTTTTACTAAACAATGTGAGTTTAAGAAAAGCATTTCACATAGAATAAATATTAACCAGCTGCAGGTCTGGCTGCTTTGTTGTCTTCAGACTGTTTCTGTGTAGTTTTAGCTTAACGGTTTGGGGTGTCCTGCTGGAAACCAAATGTTTGCAGAACCTGATGTTCTCTTGCAGGTGGAAACAAATTGTACTAAACAATTTTCCTGTACTCTATGTTTACAAGCAGCCTGCTTCCGTGAAATTAATTGCACAGTTGCTTTCTCTCTTTTTCTCTCTCTCTCTCTCTCTGTATTTTTATATATATATATATATATATATATATATATATATATATATATATATATATATATACCATACATCAGTGTATTTGAGAAATATTCGTTAATGTTTTTTATATAGAACATCAGAACTATTTGAGCAAAGATGCCGCTTGGGGAAGCTAAAATATCAGGGGTTTTATTAATTTACTTTGACTCTGATTTGTTGAAAGAAGTAATAAGGAAGATGGCAAATGTTTATCAGTGGTAGTACCACACAAACATCACTGTACGAATCATTGTATTATAAGGTATGTTCGGTGTTTAAAGTAAAAGAATAGAGCAGATTTTACAGCGGATCTTAAGCTTTAGCAGATTGCATTTCGGTCTCTAATGCCCACTGTATCTTTTGTAGTTATCTGACATTTGGGTGTTGGTTCTTTTTCTTGCACTATTTTTCTGTACTCCAATTTTTCATTCTTGTAAACCTGCCATTAACAGCTAGCTTCTTTAGAAAACATCCTTACTTATGCCAGTTTTATGAATTTCAGTGAAAGTGAAGACCATAACCGTGCCATAATATACCATGAGATTTTTTACTTTTTCTTCGAAAACAGTTTTGTAGGCCTTAAGCTGTCATTATTTTGTCAGAAAACTCAAATTTGGGTTTCCAGACGCTGTAAGCAATAATCAGGTCATCACTTTGTTGAAAAATGTATGTAATGTCTGTTCATTAGTAGTTTAACTTTGTCATTCAAATTAATTAAACAAATGCATGTATCAATAATTTTTCCTTTTACTGAAATGCAACTGATTAGTTTTGAAGGTAGATATTTGTTTTGAAACAGGATAAGATAAGATAAGATAAGATAGACTTTATTAATCCCGGAAGAAATTGTTGTGCCAGAGTATATAGAGTACAATTAACAATTAACACGACACACTCATCTCACATACAACACGGTACAGTACACGATCACCATAAAACAATAAGCACACTATACTATTTATCCCTCCTGCAGCTGGAGGAGGAATTGTACAGTCTGATTGCCACAGGTAAGAAAGAGCTCCTGTGGCATTCTGTGGTGACTCTGTGGTGACTCTGTGGTCTCAGTCTCCGGCTGAAGGTGCTCTGACAGGCCGTCAGCGTGGCATGCTGGGCGTGGGAGGTGTTGTCCTTTATGCTAAGCAGCTTCCTCAGCATTCTCCTCTCTGACACCCCCACCACAGACTCCAGTTCCAGTCCCAGGACAGAGCCAGCTCTCCTCATGAGCTTGTTGAGTCTGTTGGTATCAGCCGTCCTCAGCCTGCTGCCCCAGCACACGAGAGTGTAAAAGATGGCGCTGGCGACCACAGAGTGGTAGAACATCTGCAGGATGGTCCTGCAGACTTTGAAAAATCTGAGCCTCCTGAGGAAGTACAGTCTGCTCTGACCCTTCTTGTAGACAGCGTGCGTGTTCTTAGACCAGTCCAGTTTATTGTCTATGTGGATACCGAGGTATTTGTAGTAAAAAAACCTAACACATGCTATTGTTATATTTCACTGCAGTGTGACTGTGATTTTTTTTGTTAAATAAGAGTGTTTGAGAACTTTATGTTGCATAGAATGTCAATCCAGAGTAGGTTGACTCCTGGAGGTTTTTGTGCATAAACAACAAACATGTATTGCCAAAACAATGTTTTTTAGGTGTGAAAATCAACACATTTGCCTAGTGTTTCTTGTTCTACTGCACATATTAACGCTTCCAGTCCAGAGGTGTTGCATGTTTTTTTTTTTTTTTTCCTTTTTCTTTTTTTTTAAACCAGACAAAATATGTGTGAAGGTGGTGCAGGTGGGAGGAGTGTGAATGTGTAAATAAAGGACTATAGCAGTATATTTGAATGTTTTAGCAGAATAACAACAAATTCATCTATAGTTGACATTTTCGAATGAAAGCGATTTAGTTTTACATCTCCTAGGTTGCAGTTTAATGATTTTTTTTTCTTAAGGTTGCAGGTAGCTATTGTTTTCCATTATTTTCTACACAGTATAAAAATCAATGGGAGGACTCTTGAAGCCTGAGTTGAGTAATTTATCAGTCAGCGCGCCAACATAAAGTTTGCTTTTGTCAGGTATCTGCAGTGCATTGTTACACATAAGCCTCAATTCAGATGCATTAGATCTGCTGTGGATATAAAATAAATAGCATCACCAAGCTGCCGCTGAGCTGCTTATTTTTTTTATTATTATTATTATTAAGTTTTTTTTTTTGTGCTTTTTTTTCTTCTTTTTTTTCCCCCTTGTACTGTTCAGCATCATGGCTAGTAGAATGGGTTTCTGGCCGCCAAATTTGTGCTTAACAGATTTTCTTTTCCAAGTGAGGCTTTATAGAGCCTCCCTTGATTCCCATACCTTAATCATTTATTGATTACTGAGGTGTTATATACATTGTAAAGCTAAACAGGACAGAGGGTGGGGGGGTGCACAGAGTGAAAGGGAACATATACTCATAAAATTTCCAAAGAGAAACAAGTAAACAAACAAACAATAACAAAAACAAACAAACTAAACGAGGGAACCAAAAAACTAGCT
>JAVLVB010000318.1:2153021-2173676 GCA_032876305.1 Orestias chungarensis | reverse complement strand
CAGTATTCACATTTAATTCACGAAATAAGGGAGTTATAGCAATTAGCTGCACTTTAATGAGGTCTATCTCACATAGCTAACATTTCAGCCTCATGTGACAAAGGTGCGTACAAGGTCTGGATTTAATACAGATAGTCAGAGATCTGGGTTTAGAGACTTGAGATCACTTAAACATCACCTATTATAAAAGAAATATCCTTTGTTGTGTAATGCAGATACTGAGAAGCTTTTTTTTTCTTTCATACCAGCGGATCTAGGAACAAAGTAAGATGAATGTGTTTACCGACTCCGGTCCGCTCGCTTTAGTTGGTGTTGGTGTTCACTCAGGAAACAAACAGTCTATAAGGTTTCTGTCATGTCCTCCTATTAGTCCGCCAGTATTCACAGCAGGTTGGGAGATGTCTACTGAAGAAAGGCGAATAATTTAAAACAGGACAATTTTGTTTCTTTTCGACTTGCCTCCGGATCTGCTCCCCGCTTTGTTTGCTTATGTTGCAGCATTCAACAAACAATCATAGGGATTGGTGTATAAATTGCACATTGAATGTGAATGTGGACCGAAGCAGTCCTTGCAGTCACTGAGGCTAATTGGTATCCAAATATAGAATAATAAAGCGGCTTTTTTCCGACTCTGCTGGTCGTCATGGTTATACCTCCTTAGGGACAAATCTTAAACCCAACACGAGGCAGACTCATAGTGGTGGCATTTTATTTTATTTTATTTTTTTTTTTATGTGTTTAAGTTTGCATGTGTGTTTCTGGCCTGTCAGTACGGCACATCATCAGTCGTAACAGGCGGTCCCAGTGGAGGGCAGACTGACAGGTTGGTAATGATCAAAGAGGCTGTTTCCTGTGTTTCATGTTGGGCTCACAGAGGGAAAGAGGGAGAGAGAGAGAGAGAGAGAGAGAGAGAGAGAGAGACGTATCTGTACTTCCAGTTCCTCAGACTTTATCAGGCTCAGGTAGTAGAAAACTGATCTTGTGTCTACCATGCACATATAAGCGCAGGTTTCAGAGACTTTTATATTAACATCAACTAACACATTTCTCAGATGTACTGTAGCTCTCCTCAGATACCAGGCTCCTTCCTATTTAACAAATGGATAAACTCTTACCGCCTCCTCAATGACACTCGCTCATCTCGTACCGTCATCTGACTCGCACATCCATGAAATATTAACCAAAAGGGGAAACACAGGTAAACCAACCAAGCCTGTCTCCAATGTGAACCTCCATCACCTTCTACCCCCCCAAGTAAGCAAGACTATCTCATGGAGTCAGATGGCAGGTCACTCACACATATCTTGCCCTCCATCTTGTGTCCACATTTGCCGGTGGCTGCGTGGACAGGTTCACGCTCCGCACCGTTCAGCCTGCCAGTTTCTGTTTAACCAGTTGAAGCGATTCAGATTACATTTGAAGGGGGCAGAAAAAAACTCATCTCAGGCTGGACATTCCTGAAATATGAAGTGCAACCTCAAGGATAGATGCAAAAAAAAAAAAAAAAGCCTCACTTTATCTGGGAGATTAAAACTTCAGGGTCATAGTAATTTGTTTTAATGAAACTGTCAAGTAATCTGAGTGTCTTTTCGCTCTGTGTGTGTGTGTGTGTGTGTGTGTGTGTGTGTGTGTGTGTGTGTGTGTGTGTGTGTGTGTGTGTGTGTGTGTGTGTGTGTGTGTGTGTGTGTGTGTGTGTGTGTGTGTGTGTGTGTGTGTGTATGTTTGTGTGTGTGTGTTTCACCATCCTGGGCAAAAGATTGGGCATGTAGAAGGCCATCTCATAGAATTATATCATTGAAAAGCTCCAAAAACTTAAACTCATATAATAATTTATTAAAAATGGAGGAATACATTTGAGAACAGAATTTTGCTAGTACTAAGCAGAAAACACAGACCCATGTTTTGCATTATGTGACATCCAAATTAAATTTTTTATGTTTCAAATCAATTGTGAGTGCCCAAAACTATTTATTTTTATTAATGTGAAATAGTACATACTCTTTTTAATATTTTTTAATAACTCTCTGTATATTTTAACTTTAAAGACACAAATATTGCATTATCTTTTAATAGTTTGTGAAAGCTGATGATGTTAGGACGTTGTAAGCTGCAACATATAAGTACATTTTTTAAGGCTGAACCTCACACGTGCAGCTGAGAAAATGCAAAAGTATATAGATGTCAAGTAACAAATCAGGAAGACAATTGTCAACCTGCATAGATCTGATTCATTCTTGGTACAATATCCAGATGCTTGATAGTGCCATGTTTATCCATCCCAACAATTGATTGTAAATAATAATTGCATGGGAATGTCAGTCCAGTATACCATCATCATCCAGAGTAAAACAAGTCCTTTTGTAACATGGGCTGAAAAGCCACTCAGTAGAAAAAAACTCCTACTTTTTTGCAGCAATTAAAATATTTTAATTCATATAAACAAAAAAATTACTAACAGTCTGTCTCTTAAGACCAGTGAACGTGAATTTTTAATTCATAAATGCACGTTAAAGCCTTATATAATAGTTTAAAAGACTGTTGCCTTGACAGTTATCCAGCAGATGGTCATTGGCACCCTCCACGGTGAAGTCGAGCCACAAAAGGCAGTTGGTAAATAAGCCGGTTGTTCACTGAGGACTGTGTGCAAGCATAGTAATAAAAGAAATAGGTGAAAAGCCAAGAATGTGTGCACAAATGAGAGGTCTGACTTCAGTTTTCAAACAATTATAGCATGCAGACATACATATAGTCATGTGAACTTTCGTGGAGATAAAATACGAATAAAGGAACAATAAGAGGGGAAAATTGCAATTTTTGGTTCCTTTTTAATAGTTAGCAAGGTGACAGCACTCTGTGAGCCACGGGTTTCTTCAGCAGTTACCTTTTATTGCTCATCTTCCTTGTTGAGGGTTTCAGTGTTTGTCTTCTGAGCAGTTGTAAAATCAGCTGATTCCTCCAAGATTTTGTTGGCACAACATATCCATAAAAACATTTCTAAATGTTATGGTAATATCAAGGTATCTAAAAACGTGTAATGGTTCTATATATGAATACAATTTTATTAAATGAATTTACTAAAATACATGTACTAATATTCTTAAAATTATTCCGATTTATTGAGATAATCCACAGTACTTGAGGCTGATTTATTTCTTGATTTTAGATATGTAGCTGGTGATTGGCAGGGTAGAAGGTTGCGTGATTGCTATGTGAGCTAAATTAACCAGCAATTAACCAATGTAAGGATAATTGCTTATCCAATCAAATACAACTCAGAGCAGGTAAGGCAAGCATGAAGAGCTGATTTAATCACCTATAAGAACTGCTCCTTAAAATGCTCTGAGGTTTGCTCTTAGTGCTCTTAATTTTGCCCGTGTTCTTTCATTTTTATTTGAAGTATTCCTGGGAGTTTTAGCTGGGGTGTGCCAGGATTCATTATGACTTTTCTTGATAACTTCAGATCAGATATTCAAATTTCTAGTACACCCACATATTGACTTGAAACAATTTCTTACAATTTACAGGGGAGTTTTTTTTTTGTTTTGTTATCTTTGATAAGTATGAATAACACTGCGGTATGGAAAACAGACTTCTTCACAGCCTTGAGGTTAGAAATAGGTCACACAATCGCTGAATCATACTTGACTTGATTCTGATTATGCATTTAATCAGGCACTTGTATAATTAAACTTCACATTCTGACAAGACTGTGCAGTTGACAGTTCAGATATAAACCAAGAAGTGGAGAGAGAAGTTTATCTTAGATAGTCACTATCTCAGTGTTGTAGTAAATCGGGTGAGCGTTCAAACCTGTTTTAAGCGAGGTAGAAATAGATATGTCAACATGGTATAAACACAAGCTGCTACCTTTAGCTGCTGATTACAAGAACTGGTATTTTTGGTAAGACTATAGATTATTTAGTGTTTGACTGTTTTTTAATGATGTGTTTTTGATCAAAATCTCAGCAAGTTAGTTTGTTCACAAAATAACCCATTCGTGTATCCAGTTTCGTTCAAGGTAATTCAAAATACGGTGACCTCACAGTTTATGTTCTGCAAAACACAAACTACACACCATTTATCCAAGAAGTTTTTTTAAATTTCAACAAGTGCAATGCTGGTATTCAATTAGTTTCCGCTGTATTCTTGTCAAACTAAAGTTTTGGATCAGATCACATTATCGAAACAAATTGTAATGTAAATAGTCTTACCAGTTTCACATTGAAGTTGAAGAGAGGTCCAGTTGCATGCTGAGATCTTGTAAGAGTAATTATGCCGGTTTACTTCAAGGTAAACTGCTGCAGTCTCTTCACATAAAAACAAACCAATAGATTCAAGTCAAACAGTGAAACATTTTAAAAATAGTAACCACTGCCTTTTAATTTTCAATAAAACAAACTTAATGAGAAAATCTTTGATAACCGCTGCTTCAGCTGTTTGGACACCGGGATCTAGCGGATGATGGGCCCGGCTGTTGCCAGTGTGTGGCAGCAGTTGGTTGTGTGGCTCCGTTTTAGCGGAGGGGCTGGCTAGTGTGATGGCGACGAGGACCGAAATGCTTTTTCTGGGCTTCCCTTCTTTCTTTAAGAAGGTAATCCACTGTTCTATGTTGTTTTATGTTGGGGTTTTTTGTTTGATTTTTTATTTTTATTTGAGAGTTGTGACTCTGACGGTGGTTTGCTGGTGTCCCAAAGCTTAAGAAATGGCCTTGTAATAACAGATTTGATACATGTCTATGGCTTTGTTTCTCATTTGTTTGGGAAGAGCTTTCTTCATTATTAGAAAAACTAATCATTGAAAACTGCTTTTTGCCTTTACTTCTGTTGTGCTAATAAGCAAGAACAGGAAACAAGGGGCAAATACTTTTTCACATTACTAGTTTAATGATAAAATTGTTGTACTTTTAAATTGTTTTTTAACAGCTGTAGAGAGATTTTTCAATGTCATATCAACTGTTCACGTATCCACTTATGTATCATTGATGTTTGAACAATGAACACATGATGTGGTTTGTTTCCTTTTACTTCGGCTCACGAACAATAAGAGTTTCACAGCAGTGTTCATTCTAAAGCATACATTTCTCCCAGGTTGACTCTAGTTACCAATTAGGTGACAGGCAATTAGTTTCTTAGACTTTTTTTCTTTCTACGGAGTTTAACTATATTTGCACACCAAACTTTTCAGATTTCCAGTTGAAACAGAGAAAACAATGTATCGTATTCTTCCTAACAAGTATTCCAGGGTTTTTCTTTTTTGTTTGTTTGTCTGTTTGTTTGTTTTTACATGCAATAGAGAAGATATAATATGGTGTTGTAATGTGATACAATATACTTAATTTAAAGTGACAAAAATACCTTTGTAGTAAAAAGTAGACATGCTTGATCTCAGTTCAAGCCTTCCAGGTTAGAAAGTAGAGTGAATAAAACCGATTTCTCAACATATAAGCTATTCTGTGCAAGATTAATTACTTCTAGTTGTATGCTTGACCTCAGTGCTCCTCTGTTGCCTCACGATGGTTTATTATCGGAGCTGATATTGCCAATGCCTTCTGTAGACAATGACAGCCAATATATCTCACAGGCTTTGAAATGTATCCTACTTGAGTCTTGTTCACAATACGTGTCAGACTGAACGATCAGCTTGGTGCGCTTTTACACAAAGCAATCAATGCATACATGACTTCGGGATTTCAGCACATAAGACAAAAAGCACAGAAATATACGGATTGAGTTATTTAACATTTAAATGGCTTTTATTTGTTTTAATGGTAGCATCACTCTGCATCTGTAAATGCTTCAACACGTATTTACCTAACGCTGAAGCAAGAAATATGCAGCCTCTCCTCCAGAGACGCAACAAGAAGAGTGAACTCAAGGTTGACCCTTTTGTTTTACACTCCCAAGGCTGGCAGCTTAAAAAACCCAACGGATCTCTAAAAAAAGAGGGACCAGAGATGCATGGCTGGCAACCGTGGAGACATCAAATGATTGATAACCATTTATTTTGCCTGCTTAATACAACATAAACTCTCCAGCAATTTATCACCGGACTGAGAGTTTTTCATGGTGCCTCCGCAAAGCCTACTAAAAATAATTCATTTTCTGTGAGCGACGAGTCTGGCTCTAATGTTAAATATTCATGCAGGGCCCGGTCTAAATGATGTGGCCATTGGCACACAGTTAGAGCACACTCTGTGGAAGGAAGGAAATGTCAAACTGTGAATAAATGAAAGGGGTGAAGCCGTATATTACCCTGCCATTGTGAATTTACTATAGTTGCCATTTTGTCCGGCCACTTTAAACAGACCTCCTTTCCAATCAATAAACTCAGAAAAACATATTTCCAAGTTGGCTATAAACAGGACTCATGTTAGCTGATCCTTTATTTCTTTTTTGGGTTTGCTTCCCAGTCTATTTATTGTGAATATTAAAGGCCTCATTTCTAAACTGTGCACCTCTTTACATTTTTGCAGGATTTGTAATTTTTTTTTGTAAAGATAGGATTTTTACACTGTTTAAATGGTTGCAATTGTTTTGAAGAGAAATAACATAAATCCAAGCAAAGTGAAAGTAACTAAACTCTTCCCTAAGATTGTCAGTTGGAGGCTCCCCAGTGGGAGGAATACAGCACAGTTAGAAAGCTACGTGGAGAGACACAGCCAGGCTACCGGATTATTTTCTGAGGCAGACCAGCAGCAATTAGGAGGATGTCAGCGCATTTGTTGTGTCTATATGAGGCACAAAACTGGGAAGAACGGGAGGTTGATCCGGATGTATGCTGTGTGTTTTGTAGTAATTTGGTTAGTATGTGGTGTGAAATTAGCATTTTTCAAAAGTTTACCAAATATTTGTTTGTCTGGTGTCTTTATCTTTAAATAGAATTATAGTTTCTAAATGGCACATTCTAATATATACATACATTAAAGTTGCATCATCATAGCATCTGTGGTCTTCACAGCAAAGTCGTAAATACCTTCCTGGTTGACTATAAACCAAATAGGGATTGAATTTTGTCATTTCAAATAGAACATGTATTGTGCGCAAATTTATAGGACAACAAAATGTTTTCTCCAGGAAGGTTCGAAACACTGTGCATGTTTTTCTTACTGGTGTGGCTTTTTACTGACTAGAAAAAGCAGGGTTTTGTCAACATCCCACTCTGCTAACTTATGTTTATTTTATTAAATAGCAAGAATATTTTGTTAAAAGCTTAAAACATTAACTTACAATTGGTTTATATTACATTAGGAATGGCCAAAGAAAATTACTTTACCAGCTGTTGTTACTCAATTGGTAGCTGTCACAGGATCGTGGGCCATTTCTTATTTGATATTGTGTTCAGCCCGTCAATGCAACTCAGTAGACTTTCTTCAAGGATGTCGATGCACAAGCTCCCTCTTGTCAGCATAATCAATATAACTTGTGACTATGCAGCTGTTGGGGTTTGATTCATATCGAGTTCCACATCAGTTCCGCTGTGTTCCTTTTCTAGAGACGGCCTCGGTCCCGAAACTGAGAAGAACTTGCCATGGCTGCTCAGAAATTGTTTGGAAACAATTTCTATGACAACCGTGACATCAGCAAGCAGAGCGGAGGGGAAAAGAGCAAAATAAATAATAGAACTTACTCGCCTCTGAGTGTCAATTCAGAAGAACTCAAATAGAGAGCATAATGTCCGCCGTGCATCATTTGGATGGAATAGGAAATGCTAAATGGCCTCATATTGACAGAAGCACTCTTCCAGTACTCATTTTTATCATACACGCACTTCCACACAAACACACGTCTGTGCTGCTCACACACACACACTCAGATTTTCCCCTGCAGTCTCTGACTAATGAGGCCTGGGGCTGGAGATGGTTCCATCAAGGAACTTCCCCCTCTCTCTCAAACATGCACCTGATTGATAGCAGTGATTTGACTCAGAAAAGGGAAATGGGAAATTGAAAAATGGCGGAGGAAGATTGGCAACAACGTGCTGATTATAAACTCTGTGCAAGAAACAAAAGGCCTTTTTCCCTCTGCCTCCTCTCGGCTTCAGAGGTAGCAGGTGTGTGTCTGACAGGTGCCTGATTGAGGCGCGCAGAAGACATTACAACTGCAAACAAATAGATGTGCTTAGTTTCCCAGGATGCAGTTAACATTTTGGGCTGATAAAAGTGATTATGATCGTATGAGTGGAGGCAGCCGGAAGAATGGGCCCAGGTGTTTGGGAGACTTGGGTCTGGAAAGAAGCGGTGTTGTTGTTATGAAGATAATAATCCATCCGTACAATTAATGGCATGTCATTACCAAGGTCATCAGCCTTGGGGGATGTACTTAATATGTCTCATATTGTGATAATAGAGCTTCTCTCCATTGGAGACAAACACGCAGGAGGTGTGTGATCACACAGATTTATCATCATAAAGAACAAAAAAAAAAGTGACCAACAGCTATTGAGTTGCAAATCCACTGAATTACAAAATAACATCAATTACCTCAGTGCCAACAGCATTTATTTTCGTCTTTGCTTGCAGTCTGATTATGTTCTTATGTTTCAGGTTAAAGAAAAAACAAAACAAAACAATAACACTTTTATAACATTGGCATAAATTAGCCGCCACCTCTCCATGGAAATGGCTTTGTATGTTCGATAAACCAGGGAGGGAGGACATGAGGGACTTGGCCCACACTACTGTGGTTTAATATTCTCTGAGAGCTTCCAGACAGTGAGCAGCAGCGCAGCAGCTGTCTCTTGACCCTGCCGAACCCCCACTTACCCGCTCTGACCACCTTCTCTCTACTGGACAGGCTGCAGTGATGACAAGCCTGTCAAAGACTTTTCCTAATGTCCTAATTACCTCACACAACCACAAATATACACACACACACACAGGCAAACTCTCTGAAAGGGATAATCATGCATATCTGTACCTAGTGACTAAGCAGATATTCTGCAACAGCCCATTCTAACAATAAACATATTTTAATCTAAAGCATTTAATTGTAATTTGAGTTATGTGTTTAGGGCATATGTTCTACTGGAAGGTAATACTCTGTTTTAGAGATTTTCTTCCAATATTAACATGTTTTAGATATTTTCACACTAAGTCTATTTGCTTTTCTTCCCATAATAAATAAAATCATCTAAACAGCATGATGCTACCAGCTTTTTTGAACCATTTGTATAGCTTGTATTATAGGCTGGAAATATTTTGTTTGTCAAACATATTTTTTTTTACAACCTATCCCTTCTTAAAACTTATTTTGTATAGAACTAGGTTGTGCACAGCTGCTGGATTTATGTCATATAAGACAAAGGCCTTGTCCACATGTTGCCAGGTATTTATAGAAACTAATAATCTCAGCATTGGTTAACAAAAATCATTTGTACAGTCATACACACACACACAAAAACGTACTTTATTAAGCTTGCCAAACGTATAGGTGGCAGTGTACCGCCAAAGTAATAGCTATGTCCACAAATCAGTCTTTCAATACAGCCATGATTCCCTGGTTAGGAAAAAAATATGGCAATAATGTATGTGGATGCAATGCAATAGCATATTAATAGTTAAATAAGTATGAAGACTTTTGCACAGGGAGCTGGGAGCAGACATACTTGCAGACATTAGGGAAAACAAAATAGCACTCACATCCCCAGAGTATTGTGAAATTCTCACGAAGGGGAGCTCACTATAGGTGAGGCATCACAGTTTTACCAGAATAACAGAGATTCTTCCCTCAAGAATTCATCATGGGGTCTTTGATGCAAAACACTGTGTGATCGTTTTGATCCCGGCTGAATCAGAGCATCGGTTTTTCTCCTGTGGTAGCAAACGCAGCTCTCCCTTCTAAACTTTATTTTAACAAGTAAGGCCAAGTTGGAAAAAAACAACAACAAAGAAATAAATAAATAAATAAATAGGAAAAAAAGAGGATTTTGTGGGGATTTTGCTTTGCCTTCTGCTTCTGAGGGGAGAAACACAAAAAGTTGCAGCGTCACCTGAAATAGATTGTCTGAATGAGGTGTGATGTGTCACTTCACCAGAGGTTAGGCTTTGCTTCGGCTTTAAGCAGGAATCTCTCAGCTGCTGCGGCTGCACTTCAGTCTGCTCTCACTCAGCCTGTCTTGTTAACATAACAGAGTGGATTATTGAGTCGGCAACGAAGAAGAAAAATTCTGTTTACTTCCCATCATAAATGCAAAAAAGAAATAAAAAAGCTACTTGCTGATTTATAGACCTTTAAAGTTGCTGCATTCGTCACAATCAGCATGACTTAATTGTATGTCATTTTAACTGTCTTCTTACCTCATTTTATGTTGAATTGAGACGTTATGTCTGGTGCAGGGGTGTTGTTTCATCGTGTTACCTTGTGATAAATGTGCCTAGCTGAATCCATTGCATTGACAGCCTTTTTTTTTTTATTAGTTACTTTGAGTATCAGGTGGAGCTTGTCACCTATCATGTGAGAGTGTGCTAAGCAACAACTTGGCATCTGAGTATTTAGAGATGTCCTAGATAAAGAGAGAAAAACGTTTCCCTTTTTTTCTATCAAATAACTGGAGAAGATGAATGCAACTTAAGTTGTAGCACAGCTTAAAGGATGTCGTTAACTCTGTCTGTTTTCAACTGCAGACATTTTCAGGGGCAGCAAACAAAAGAACTCACTGTTATGATTCTGCATCTCTTTATTGTTTCAAAAGCAATCTTGAAACTGAACTATGTCAGGTTTTAGCTTCTTATTTGCTCCTTTCTTTATTTAGAACAGCAGAAGCCTGAATTACTCCAGTAGAAGGAACTTGGATAAGAAATGGATTCAATGTATTCACCTTTTTTAACTCCTGGTATTTTTCAAGGATTTCCCCTTAATCTCCTAATATGAAGGCTCTTTTCAGCTGCACATGTCCCTCTGGCTTTCACACTTATTCAAGCCAGACATCGGACAAAGCGCATCACATTAACAGAAAGCAATTACCCACCTCTGAGGGGTTGTGTTCAAAACCTCTTTTTTGTTCCAGTTTATCGAGCAGAAACATGCTTTGCGTCTCTTGTAAGCCTACCTGATTATTATGTCCTGATTGACTCCAGGGAGAGTTAATCTGAGTATTCCCACTTGTGTTCACAGGTGAGCTTGTGTTGGGGTCTCTTGTTGCATTTTCAGCCTTGATTTAGTGCAATGTGAATGCTGATAACAATGGTTTACTGAACTTTTCATTGGTCCTGTAGTTAAAAGGTCTAGCATCTAGATTTTGTTGTCATTTTCTGTAAAAGAAAAAATATAGGAATCAGTTATCTTACCTCCAGTAGATATCCCTTGTTGAAATCTTCATTTTATAAATCATAAAGGTCTAAAAAGCCCAATAACAAAGTTGCTTTCTCCTAACTCAAAGCATCATTGGTGGATCCCAACAGCATTTGATCAACCTTCACTTTATTCATCTCCAGGCACTTTACAAAAAAATAAACTCATACCATAGATACATCATAAAAAAGCAGTTTATAAATAGTTTCCAATCGAGGGAAACCCAGCAGATTGCATTGAGTCATTGACTTGCAGCTCTAAAACCTGCAAGACAGTAGCTCTTGAGGACTAGGAAACCCTGCTCCTCACCAAAGGGGAACAATGAGCCAATTGTTTTAATGTTATCCTAAATGTTTTAGTGTTACTTCTCTAGAACATGTGATTCATATGTGATTGCATTACTTTCTTAGCATGCCTCCTGTTCTTGTAAAAGCCTTTTTATCAACTACTATTTAAGCCAGGTTTGTAGCACTAGGTAAACACTTAAAGCATGCAGGACAGTGGGCCATTAAGACTAAAGTTGGGGATCTCTGCTCTACGCCATATATTGTACAGAGGAACAAAGTGGTAGGATTTGGGAAAAGATGCCTGAGGTATTATTGTCATAACATTGCATAAGAATGAAGAGTAATTTTTTGCTGCCTGAAACATTTTCTCCCACTGTGTGCAGACATTGGGAGAAAAAATTGGTTTATGTGTGGATCTACTGGCTACTGATGTCCAGATCATTGACACACCCAATCATTGTGATAACTATGAGAGATCTGGAAAAATCTGATTTGACTGCTTATAAAAAGGAACATTCTATGGTTTACTAAAAAAATCAGTGCAGCCTTTAATCTGTTCCAAGCCAGGCTAAAACCATTAAATTCAGTAAAACTAAAACCCAAATTGAGTTGTGGATGTCACAGTATGTAATAATGCAAAACACATACAGCTTTGCAAAATCTTTCCGGAGGCACTATATTTACCATTAACTCTGAATAACTCCAATAAGGGCTTAAAAAGAGCTTTAAAATGGACAAATTATCTTTGCTGCGTGATATTTAGGATGGTTTGTTTTAATTTTCCTGTGATGTAATGCTTTGATCAATTAAATCAGAACCACACAAATGTAAATGAACTTGAAAAAGTACCTTTCAAACTAATGGTGCACATACGACTGATATTTCAAAATCAACTTTTACCTTCTTCCGAATGACTGGCAGCAACCACTGCTTTTTAAAGATCAGTCTTAAAGTTCTTCCTTCTTTGCGTTGAGTAACAATCTTGAATGCTACATACTAGGTAATTTACAGCTCAGTTAATCAAGTGGATTTGATTATCTGGACTTGGGTGCCTTTATGTTCATAAGGGAAGCAGTAAGAATAGAATGTATTGGTGTTTCCTACTTGTTTTCTTGGAAACAAGCATCACATGGTTTAGTTTGTCATCTGAAAGTATCTCAAGTAACTTCTACACAGCACACATAGAGAGATATAAACACAAAGAGATTTTATTTACCGTTGCTACATCAATGTTTTGAAAAGTTCAAGGTAAAAACACTCCTTTTATTCCAGAGAATTATGTAAACTGTTGTTAAAGCTATGATGTCTCCTTGACCAGTTTTCATGGGTAACTACTTGCTCTATTGAGATATTGATATTTTAGAATTAAATATATATATTTTGATTGGTTATTTATGAGGACTGACATAAGACAAGGTTGCTACGGTTGATACTTCTGACGGACTTGGTACTTGTAATTCTTAAAGAAATTAGGTTTACTGTAAATTTAAATTTAAAAATGATTAACACAGAAAGAGAGAGAAACTTGACTTACTGAAAAATTCTTGCTTTTTTTCAGGTAGGGCTGCCATGGTTTGATTGGTTTTCTTTGTGAAACTAAGCTGACCTCTGAAGTCACCCATGTTTATTAGGTCTACTCTGTGGGAGATCACGTCTCTATCCGATTGAAGAGAAAAAGTTTAAAGTCTACCTCTGATCCCTTCTAATTAAATGAAAACACAGTGGGATACCAGCAACAAGACTGCGTTCCTCCAACCACATGCACAAACATAGTTTTGAAGGTAACCAATGTGGGTGTTCTCTACAGGGGGAGCAACACAGAGCTCCAGCATCCAACATCCGTCCTCTTATGCAGCGTAATCACACACCAGGCTGACATGCAACACGCTGCAGTTCATGAGCATAAATAAACAAGGGAATGTTTTACCTGAAAGAGGGAACTTTAATTCAAAGGCATAACTCTAGCACTGGGAAGAAATGTTGCCTCATTAGTATTACCCCACTGCTTTTACTGAGCATCAGTCGTGAAGAGAGAGAGGCAACGTGCCACTCTTGCTGCACAGACATCTCCTCTCCTGAGATCTTGGTATGCCTCAGCAGCTAAAAAATACTGCACATTGTTATGGATCCATTGGCATGGCTACAGGTTTAACAGAGATGCTTGAATGCCAAGAATCCGGCCTATCAAACCCCCACAACGAGCCAGGTAAATGTGACACAACTTCTGTTGGAACGCTGCTCTGTTCCTGAACATAAAACATGTTTATTGTGCAGAGCGGGAGGATGATAAGCACCAGGGTGATATTTGGACAGAAAGAAGAAGAGGTGAGAAGACAAGGACTGTCATCATTTGGAGGAGGGCTGGCCTGCCTGCTTTCATCTTGCATGATTGACAGATTGGTGCATCGGGTGCACTCGCTGGAATGCCATCACATGCATTTCTCTAGAAATCTGTCTATAAGTACTGTCTAAGCAGAGTGACAGCCATGACATTTAATCACAGACAAGCTGGCACCTCATAACTTCTACCTAATGTGCTGCATGCACAGAGAAGCGAAGAGGGAAGGGGGCCAGCACAACCACTACCATTACTACTGCTATTAATAGCCCCTTCAGAGGTTACTGGCAGGAAGTGGATCATACAGAGGGGTCAGAAATGATGTCCCCCACTCTATCTCAAGCTCCTGTATTTAGACATAGGTCTCAGATGACAAGCTTAAACAATGAGGTGCCCGGTATCTGGGTGATACATTTTTCTGGGTTATACTTCTGACAGAGTAACATAAAAAGAGGGCAAATAGATTACACATACAAGCTGATTATGAGTAATTTACATAATGCTGCTACAACGTTATTATTACCTGGCAATTAAAGCAGCTCAAAGGCCTCATTAAGGGCTGTCCGGAGCGCTGTTAGTCTCAAGTTGGACTGTCAACCACTTTGTGTCTTTTTCCTAAATCACCAATAGGCCTCACTTTGTTGAATTACAATGCTTTTACCATGGGCTATGATGATTTACATGTGAACGATCAGCACAACGTCGTGTGAAAAGATAAATAGAGGGAACGGAATAGCTATCTTTAAACTCTTTCTTACAAATAAAAATGGTTGGCCTCATCTCTTTAGCCCTTTTAAACTGATAAAATTAACTAAATTTCAGAAGAACCTACCACACCCAGGGTCCACATGTGTTTAAGGTAATATCAGCTTTAAAACATATCTTCTGTGAAAGTCTAATGTGTTGGTTAGAGAGCCTTAAATAAGTAGCATCATGACAAAGGCAGAGACATACAGCTGACAGGTCAGAGATACTGTACAGCTTTGTAAAAGTTGTAAGTGCATTTTGCAAACAACATCCAAAGATTTGAACAGGGTACTTTTCAGGCCTGTTGTTCAAGATCTAAGCATAAGGCAAAGCTGCAAGCCTACTAAAACATGGCCAACCAGTTAAACAACGCCCATGGTAACTCTGGAGGAGTGGGAGAGGTCCACCGCTATCATGATGTTGAAAAACACCTGTTTGTGGTCACGCAGAGAAAAAATATTCCCCTTTATTTTAGAAAAAGCAAAGCCACGTAGCCACAAGCCATGTTCTGATACAATCATGTGAAAGAAGGCTCTCGCATTAAAGAAACCTGGTTTATCGACATGTAGTTTGCTTTGATTGAAGAAAAAAAACTAACACACACATTATTATTAACACACATCCACTTGATCAAATCTAGTTATGGCAGCATCATGCTGTAAAGCTGCATTCCTTAAGAAGATTAAGTTCATTTCCAAACTTGAAAAACGAGCAATTATGCACAGAAACGCTTGAAACGCTTATTTTGGAGAGCTCAGTTGTTAGTGGTCAAAGTTGTTACAGACAATCCTGAAAATTGTTGTCTATATTTTGAGCAAAATCATTGACTCAGGTGGGTTTGAAAACACACTCAGAGCATACTTTTTGTTATCTGTAAAACTATTAAAAAACCCTGTGTCGTTTTTACTTTCCATCACAATTATGCTTTGAATTTTCCAACTAAAATTCAAAGAAAATACATACAAGTTGGAGCTTCTAAATTGATAAAATACTTCAGAAAAAACATCCACGCTTGTGATTCTCCTTATAGGAATAAAGTTTTTACATAAACCTTAACCTTGAGTTTTATGAAAAATCGCAGCAGACACATGGACAATGTTCAGAATTTCTTTCCCATTGTGTGGGATTTGTCAGTTCCACTTTCCAGTCCAGAGGGACTTTGTTGACAGACTGAAAAACCCACAAAAGAACATAACAAGGGCATGTGTCATACCTTGCACACTTATTATACTTGCAATGACAAGTGAGATGAGCAGCAGCTTCAATGTACTACTGTGCATTAAGCTCGGCTCCCCATTTCTCATAGTCTAAGCCAAGACTCTTACATTTTGTGTGAAGTGTCAATTTAATAAAATTTCCTTTGTGTAATGTAAAGATTTGGATATGTGTGGGTGGTTTTAAGGGGGGTGGGGGGTTCTTTATGAATGGCAGGCTATGAATGATGGAGCTTCTCCCGAGGGTGCAGAGCCCTGAGCTATGCTGCAGGGACTCAAGAACACGGCAGTCTTCCATGCCCTGCGAGATACCAGTTTGGGTGGGCACCGTTCCGAATGGGTGCCCTTCTCTCCAGAATAAGTTGCCGGGTCCCCAGGGGAGAGTCTACAGGCTGTGGCTGCTCCACAGTAGGGGTGGCTGGAATCTCAATCAGTGACGCGAGTGGGAGGAAAAGCATTTCTTGCATTTATACTGTTTATCTATATTTATTTGAGAAAGCTGGCAAAATGGCTCATTATATTGAGATCACACACAGTCAATGGCTTACTTTAACTCCTAACTCTTTTGTTAACTCCTAATTTGTGAAAAATTGCGCAATAACAGGGCTTGAATTGTGTCGACTTTAACATGCTTCTTATGGAATTATGAAGAAAAAAAATAGTGTGGGTCTTTGCTTGCTGGCTGTCTGCTTACAACATTTCTTTTTTTCTCTCTTTTGCTGCCATCGTCACCTGCACTGCAACAACACAGGAGCTGCTGAAACCGTGACAGGTACTTCTTCTTCTTGCTACCTGCTGTTCCTTTGGAAGTGCTTGCTTCTGTGTGTCTGTTGATTGGCTGTCCGTCCCAGTCTATCTGTCTGTCTGTATTTACATGGCGGCTTATATTGTTTATTTATTTGCATGCATTTCTAAAAAGCCATGCATTTGTTGTTTTTCTTTCAAATCAGTCTTTTACCGAATAATGTAATCATTTAATATGAGTTCCTGTTACTTACTAACCGTAATACACATTTAATCCAATTCTTTATCCTCTCCACAATCCATTTATCTGCACTTAGTATTCTTTTTGGGAAACAAAGCACAGCAACTATAATTTATTATATAATGTTTCACTAATGGACCCTGAACTTCCGTTACTATTAATAAGGGTAAGTAATGATGATGGTCTCTCTTGTTTTCAATTGAGTTTAAAGACATCCACTTTCCAGCAGCTACTACTTCTTATCCAAGATCATTATGTTTTGGCAAAACCCCTTGGTTGAACTTCATTTTACAACTTAGCATGCATTATACAAAAAGTCTGGACGATAAGTCTACTGAAATACACATCATTCATAAACATTTAATTTTAGTATTATACATTGTGCATAGAGCAGCAAACACCTCTGACAAGTTTGTAACCCTTTCCAGTGACACACAATAGAATAAGAAGAAAGTTTGTGTCTTTTTTGTTGCAGTTTTCTTTCTATCTATCTATCTATCTATCTATCTATCTATCTATCTATCTATCTATCTATCTATCTATCTATCTATCTATCTATCTATCTATCTATCTATCTATCTATCTATCTATCTATCTATCTATCTATCTATCTATCTATCTATCTTGATTCTTGATATATATCAATTTGCAGCCAACAAGGAAATTTAATCTTAATGCACTATAAAATCTCCTCTCCCAATTGATGCAAAATGTGTGTATTAATCTATTATACAAATACAAGCAAAATACTAAGTGTCATGCCGTCTTCATATCGCTTTTAATTGTAGGTCTAAAAATGTAAAACTATTAATGTGAAAAGTTATGTTTTAGAGTGTTTCTGTAATATGTCTGAGATATAAATAGAATACACATGAAAAAGTCGATGCTGCTACATTGTCTCATTAGCCACTCTCTTAGGGTTAAATCCAAACTTAAATAAAGTTTAAATTTGATGTTATACTATTTCCTGACTGAAGTTACAATAGCCTCTACATGTAAGATTAGGGAAAATGAATCTGGTGTACAATATAAATGTGAACTTACCAACTCCATAAAAAACCCACTGTCTCCTTGAATTCAGAGGACAAAAGTCTGACCTATACTTCCAGAATTTCAATAGGTAAAATCAATGTGTACAACTGGGGGGTTGCTTTTGTTCTTCTGTGTTTGAAAACAATAATCCACAAATAAGGCAGCATTCAGTTGATGGGTCTGTTTTTTAAAGGCTGCTGACATTTGTATTCTAATACACTATTATAGTGAGGTGAAAAATGCCAGCTTGAAAGACGGATTTCAGATCATCAAACTAATTCTGATATCATCAAGCAGTTACGTGATTATTTAATGTATTATGTGACTTTCCCAGAAAGGTCACAGCTCTGGTCCAAATTTCCAGTGTGAATAATGATTCGAGTATGGTTTGCTGGACTCCCCAAATCTTATAGTTGTCTTATATTTTTGCCGTCTCCAGACAGTTAGATGTATAGAAATCTATGTTCTTAGTAAATTACCTTAGATCAGACCATGATGTGTTGCTATTTTTCGCTTTTTATAGAAAATAAAAGCAGCTATCCAAAAGATGTGTCTAATCAAAAATAATTCATGATTACTTTACTTTTTAGATGTTGTTTTTGAATAGCTGGTTTCCCTTAATACATGAAGTAATTATTTTAAAACAGCTTTTCCTATTAGCTCCGGTTGTCTTTGTCTGTTCTTAAGAGTTGTCTGATTAGCTAAAATGCTGAAATGTGACACAAAACCAAAAGCAGAACAATTCTGTTGGGAGGCAAACCATTTGTCAAAACACTATACCCTAATCATTAAAAGGTAAAATAAACGGCAACAAAAGGGATCCTTTTTTCTGTGCTGTGAGTAACAGTGATGCAAAAATTATGCAGTATTAGGTGAAAGTTGTATTTTCTAATAATTACTGGTGTTAAATTTTTCTATACAGCTAAACTGGCTTGACCTTTAAACAATGTTTGCTTAGGAAAACCAGAATGTGGTTGTTTTAATTTCTTATATTTTGAAGTATTTTAACCTTCAATCCTCTTTTTAATGTCTCGTAAGGACACTGTCTCTTCACTTCAGTATTAAAGTTTTATAAGGCCAATGTTTACTATAAATGTAAACTATAAATGTCAGTCTGCAATTGTAACAAAGAATCTTCTTATTTCTTTTCCTCCAAAACTCCAGGCTGGGATTTGATTAAATAATAATTTAAGGAATTTAGATGTAAAATCGTACTTGTATTCATTTAACAGAAGCAAGTTTGCTTAAAACTTCATTTGAATTTTGCTTTCCAAAAAATTGGTTTCAAATTCAAACTAAGTCGATAGCAAAGTGATTTTTAATTTATTTTTGTTTGATTTAGTTGGTACAAAAGCTGAAATCCGTAATTTAAAGTGCCACAGAATAATTATATGAGAAAGATTATTTTGTTTTGTTATCAAAACAGAATTTTTTTTGTTACAAAAAAATGAGTATTTTTAGGCTTAATGTCCCACTTTTTTAGTTTTGTTGCAACAATGTTGTGTAAGCAGCTATGACCGTGTAAGAATATTGAGTCAAATTAGACGCTGCCAGATTTTGTTTTTAAATCTTCTGATGGAAATGGGGCTGGAGAAATGGCGACGTGCTAATTGTTCATTTCGGATTCATGCAAAAACAGCATCTCATTATGATTATCTGGATTTAATGGGTAAGAAATCAGAGAAAAGAAATAGGGAGAAACTTTTTACTGGTCATTTCAGTCCGGTTTTTCCTTGAGAGAACATGACTGTTGCTGCAGAGCGCGTTGACTCGAGAGGGAGAAATAAGGGGGGCTGGCCGTCCCGCATTTGACTTCCCCTTTCATGTCTTTTGATGTAAAAACAATGGAGAAAAGTTCAAAGGACGAGCCAACACGATTCAAAAGGTGCTGCTTTCTGAATTTTCTGATGGAGGAGCCGGTCCGCTAAAAACATCCTGATTTTGTCAACTTTTTCTCAGAGAATGGGTTCTATGTGTGCTGGGGTGGCTGTTTTGCATTCTGAGTATGGCTGATGAGCCTCGCCTCGGTGCCAGACTCTTTCTGCCAGATTGTACATCCCCTCGGAGAGTATACAGACTTTTTGAAGGTCTGTATTTTCCTCAGACTGTTTCATTCAGTATGTTGTGATGCGGGAACAGGAGGGCAGCCATGTGTAGAAATACAGGCACTTTACTCTCCCAGACAGCTGCTGGAATGAGTGTGAATTTATCAGCCAGTCATCTGTGCTATGCCTCTGCACCCCACCCCCCCAACATGCACACACACCCCGCCCCCACCGCAACCACCCTCGTCCCCACCCACCACGGAGAATTAATGACTGCCTCTCCTCATTTGCACCCAATCATGACCAGGATGCCGAGGCAATTGAAAATGTTTACTTCAATTGCGAAAACCCTCCATGTTCCACAAAGTGGCCTGTTTTCACTTTGATGGGATTGCTAATCACAGCGACGTTATTTATGTGTGTCTTGAATTGGAGATGAGCCTAGGCTGGGATGTTGGAGGGGTACCAACCTTGCTTGGGGGCTGCTAAACCTTATGGAGAATTTATCATTTTTTGCTTCCTTTCTCTCAGTCCAGCAGATTGGGAGCAGAGTAACCTTGCTTTGAGGCTGCTCTGTGTTGATGTTTTGACTGCCAATTGTATTGCTGTTAGTGCAATGAAATAAAATAGAACTTTCTCATGTCATATATATATATATATATATATATATATATATATATATATATATATATATATATATATATATATATATATATATA
>JAVLVB010000318.1:2124149-2140223 GCA_032876305.1 Orestias chungarensis | reverse complement strand
TGTGTGTGTGTGTGTGTGTGTGTGTGTGTGTGTGTGTGTGTGTGTGTGTGTGTGTGTGTGTGTGTGTGTGTGAAATTGGGTAAAAAAAAAGATGAAGTTTAACTTACATAGGACTTAGTGTAGTATCACTCAATCACCTTGGTTTCTTCTGAATCAATTTGAATATATTTCTTTGTTCAGTTGTTTGTCTGTGTTTTTTAATGACAAGAAAATTAATTTGTCCTTGAAATTATTTATTCTTTCTATTGTCAGTTTAAAATTTCCATTTCCATTTAGAGGCCTGATAATAAAAGATAAAATTTGAATAAGTTTTAAAAACAAGAATTTCTACTGCAAAGGTTCACATTTATTTTTCAATTGTTCTAATAAATAATACAATTATTTGCTGACAGATACATCCCAGTCCTTTTTATTTAATTTCGAATTTATGTGTAATGTTCTCGTGAAGTGGCAAAAGGACCCAGTAATTTAGTCTACACAGCTCAGATATAAAGGAAATGAGGATTTATTGAAGTAAATCCAAAGACACAGGCTTGGTAGAACTTGTGATCAGTGATCAGAAATAAGGCAAGACAGGAAAATCCATGAAACAGAACTTGATCATTAACCAAGAAAAACAGAACAGGAAACGCTAGACATCTACTCCCTAAGACATTTTTAATTATCTGGCAATAGGCTGGGAACCAAGGCTGGTTATAAAGACAGATGTACCTGATGAGTGTGTGCAAAACCTTCCAGAAAATAATAATAAACTCCCTGCACTTCAAATAGAGCTGAGTGGAGTTTGTTAGCTTGACGGATGCAGAGGGGACTTAATAAAGAAGACAGGTCAAGGCATCAACAGGGCTCCCCAATCAAATCCGCCAAGACTGTTTATGTAAAAAAGTGTTCAGGGATGAGGGTTGACCCAAATGAAAAGCTATAAGTTAAAAAGTCGGAGCGAGACTAACCCAGTTTGATAGTGCAAAAGAAAGTCCAGCCAATCCATTGGGGGCATTAGCGCAGAGATTCCTGGCTACTTTTGATTTTGAGTTTCGGAGCATGAAAGCATCTCGGCTTCCTCTCTGTGATTTAATTCATTATGTATCTTTGAATGCCTCTCTCCTTTCAGAGGAATATGTGAGCTCAACGCAGCCATCCATGACCGGCCTCGCCCCGTTTTAAGACTTTCCTAGCTTGTTAGGACTCTTCATGAACACTCTTCACACTTTCCTTTATTTGCTAGTGCTCTGTGGACTGTAAAGGTACTTTATAAATCAACTCGTAGAAAATAGTTTTGAAACTCACTTTTCTTTTACTCAATTAAGGAGAAAGCCCGCATAAAGGGCATGGCTCGCCCCTTCCCTCTCCCCCTCTCTGATTTCCTACTAGAGTCTCCTTTGTCATCCTCCGCCCCCTCTCCTCTCTGAACTTTTTTCTTTTTTCTTCTTACCCTGCGCATCTCATGCTTGTGTCCCTGCACCCTGTATCCCCACAGCTCTCAAGGACAGCCGGTTCCAGCTGGTGAATTTCTCTGACAACGAACTCCGGGTGTCTCTGTCCAATGTATCGCTCTCCGACGAGGGACGCTATGTGTGCCAGCTCTACACAGATCCTCCTCAGGAAGCCTACGCAGACATCACTGTCCTGGGTAAGGTGTGAGGACACAAGTGTGAAGAGAAATACACACTCGCATTGTAAGGCACTCCATTGTGAGTGGTAAAAATGAAATAATAGTTATATCTGATCTTGTTATCTTAAGCAACTGAAACAAAATGTCAGCCAATTAGACTCTCACGGTGCTCAACAGCATAACGAAAAGGAGCAGATGCTGAAACTGATGGCTCAGACCATGTTGGTTTGGCAGCTGTGTTGACTCTGTGAATCCCGGTGAATGTTGACTTGGCTGCTCCAAACGATTTCCCATTGAGAGTCAGCTGTGCCACACTTTGATGCTTTGGAGAGAAATTACTTTAGTTAAGCTTTATTATACATGCAGACATCCTGGGGGATTGAAAGGAATTAAAAGCACTTTAAAGTAATTACTCCAGTTGTACGATTGAAACCTAGCTGCAGTTTTTCTGAATCAAGGGTTGCATTGAAGAGTTCTTGAAATAAGTCCCCCAAGTGACGTTTTGCTTTCAAGTAGCTTAAGTTTGTAAAGTTAGCTGTAATGACTAATACAAGCCGGGGGAAAAAACCGGCCCGAATCTGTGTTTACATCTAAGGGAACATGGGTTGCAATTTCAAAGGTTTGTTTGACTCTGCCTTATAATCTTTTGATAATGCAAAAAATTTTGTGTAGCTACATGATTATTAATTTATATCTTTCATTCTAATAATTTATCCTCACTTGTTTTTGATTGTATACAGAAAATATATGGAGATTATAGGATTTGGTGTTTAGGTTATATTCAGTCTCGCAGATGGATTTCAGTTTAACATCAGATCATGAAACTCATACTAAGACATGCGTTCTACTGACGATTATAGCTCATTTTAGCTCAAGCTAATGTATAAGTGGCACATTTTTTGATAGCGTCCATCCCTAGTTCTTTTTTGGTACACTCTTCCAGCTTAGTGAAAGAGCTCTGACCGTATTTTTGATCTAAAGCAAGTTGGCTTATCTCGTGACCCCCAAAGTCAAAAGTCTGGACTCCACTGAGGGTCAAGAAACACCAGATGGAGCATCTTGAGGTGGCGTATAGTCATGGAACATTTTAAAACATTAAGTGAAATAGCCTTTTTAAACAAACATACAAAAAAAATTTAAGTAACAGTTGGTATAATGAGCATCAAACATATCAACATTTGTGACATTAGAAAACTAGAAACATGTATTTATGTATATACAAAATGCATATTGCAACCAATAGTTTAACGAGTTAGTTGAGTTCACTATTGGCTTAATTTGTTGCTTTGTTATAATTGTTTAAAATAAACATAGAAATTTGTTATAATAGGCGTTACATTTATGAAAATACATATTTATCCCCAGCGTCGTACAGCTTTGAATTAATTTCTTTATTTTTTCAGTTTTCAGAAAGACATGTTCAAGTAAAATATTTAAATTAAAAAATATATATATATGTAAATTGTGATGAAGACAAAAATGACATTGTCATTGCATTTATGTTATTTTTTTTTCATGTAAAGAGACTCTTCACTTACAGCTTTAAAAATATACACTAGTCAAAGATTTTTTTTTTTTTCTGAATCCGGAAACTGTTTTAAGCATTTCTGATTACTGTCCCAGTAAGTCTTGATCACATTAATTACAACAGATGTTATATTACATTTTCTGAAAAAAATCGGTAGTTCTTGACATGCTCAGTGACCCATGTCCACAGGGCAACATTGTTTACTCTCTTATTTTGGCTTATTGTTGGAAGGGTAAACTGCAGGAAAGGCAATTTTTTAACAACTTAATTTTCTAGATTCACAAATATGTAGAATTCAAGTTATTAACATATATTCTGGAAGCCATCCATCCATCTGTACTTCCACCATTTTTTAAGTCATCCATCCAACTAAGGTTTTTACAGGTTTCATATTTTTCATAAGGCTTTGCAACTGTTAAAATATCTGCCTTAAATTGCTTGTCAACCTTTATATTCATATTTCAGAACATAACAAAAAAGAAGTCGAGTTTGGAAAGGGCAGTATGTAAAACAAAAATGTATCTTTGTTAGATGAAATATGGATTCTGAATTAAAATACTTCAGAGTAGAGAAATGCAGAGGGAACAATTTTAAAAATTGTTTAAAATGTAAAAACACAGTCTTCTGTCTGGCACAACATAAATCCTACTCACAATTATTAACACATAGGTATTTTTCATTTTTTTGTTTGTTGGTAAGAAAAGTGTGTGTGCACTGGACTGATCATGTCTATCTGAATGTTTCTGTTGCTGTTGGTCAGTCCCGCCAGGGAGCCCAATCATCGATAGCCGAGAGGATTTGGTCAGTGAGGGGAACGAGACGGAGCTTACCTGCACATCCATAGGCAGCAAGCCAGCCGCTTCCATCAGATGGATGAAGGGGGAGGAGGAGCTGACAGGTCGGTAGAACAACAGCCTCTCTCAGTGAGCTTCACATGCACTCGGCCCTGTCTGCTCCCCTGCAGGTCGGTCTCTCTGGAGGCACCTCCTTGAGAATAAAAAAAAAGGAGGTCTTCAGCAGACATGTTGTGTACTGATTATGTTGACATATGTGCAAGAAAATCCTGTCTTGTCATATACAGTTTAAGGGCACCGTGTTCTAAGTTGCTACTGAGTGCTCATGCTTTAAGTCTCCCATAGATTTAGATGTGCCTTGAAGTAACTTCCATACTGTAGTTTTCATTTCAGAGCTCAATGTTTGTATTTAAAATTGCTTAAATGTTTACTGAAAATGTTCGGTTACATCTCGACAGCTGATGGAATATGTTTTAAAAAGTATTCAACTCTAAGCCTTTCCGATTTTACTTTCAAGCTGCAGCTCTTGGTAAACAAGGTTCATATGCACATTTTCTCTTCATTCCTGTGCCTCCCGTTGCCTGCAGAAAGAGGTAAATAATCCGATAGTGGTGAAAAATCGTATTAACTCTCAGTTATGATTAGCTGTTATCAATTATTCAGTATAAATGTATTGTACAGCAAGGCTAAGGTTCATTTTAGTCACACTGTATTGACGCAGAGAAAATATCTCTGAGCTTGTTGTCAAATTATATATTTATTAGAATGGAGAAGATACGTTAGAGATGAAATATTTACACAAGAGCAAATCTGAAGCTAAATGCCATCTGTGCCTCCAGTGTTCCCTACAGGAGTCAAAGTCAATTTCTGTTTATGAGTTGTAGAGTGTTGTTTTGGGGAGGGAGAGACAACAGGATGGTTAGATCAGCAAAAGGCCACTGACGTCCTGAGAAGAGCTAATCCGCAGTGGCAGTGGATACACAAAGCCAACCAGAAAGTCACCTCCTCTTGTACCCCAGGAAACACAAATCACTTGTTATTATGGACGTGCTAAACAATTCATTAGTCCCTGCACGTACTCAGATTCCAAGGCACACAACATATTGACTTTATAGGCCCTGGCTGACTGTAGCTGTTTGCAAACAGGGCTGTTTTAAGCTATATGTTGCCCAAATGTAACTTAAATTGGTTGATTTTTTGTATCTGTACAGTTGTGCCCAAATACATTATACCATAATCAAAATGAAATTCATCACAGGAATTCAATTTAAAAAGGACTATTCATTACTTACACATAGAGAGACAACTAATGCAATCCCAAAACTATGATGGTCAAAAAAAATTAACATTGCCTAACACCAATAAAAAAATACACTTTAAAAATAGAACTTTTTTGTTGTCATCATGTTTATGGATTTTTTTTAAGACTTTGTTGGCACTAATGGCATTTTATTGAGCAGAAAACTAACAGGAAACAAAGTTGAGAGAGAGAGAGGGGAAAGAAACACATCAAAAACCCGACACTGGGAATCAAACCAAGGACAAGCGAAGACTTCAGCATCTATATACGTTGTGCGTGCACTACCAAGTGAGCCACCCAGCGCCATGTAGGTTCTAGACTTGACAGTTATCTAGTAGAGAAGCGCAAAATAAAATATAAGCCACTAAAGCCAAAGATTTACAGTGATGTATGTATGCATATTAATATAAGTTGGGTTGAAGGAAAAAGTGGGAGCAAATTTGCCTAATTTAAGTCTCACGTAGTCTCTATACTGTCAGAACACACTAAATAAACACCAAAAACCCCAAAACAAACATGTCTTCTTAAAACACTTTACAACAAAACATATGCCATTCCCATCATGCAAATATTTATACATGTTTGATAAACAATCTAAGGAAACCTAGCAGATTGCATTGAGTCATTCAAATTAGTAGGCTGATATTTCTACATTATTGTTCTTTTTTAGTGATCCTGTGATTGAAGATGATTTATTGTTACCTAAATATAAAATCAAAATATAAAAAGATAAATATGTCACTTTGTTGCATATCACCACTACTGTGTGTTTATATAAAGTATATTGGGAGAATAATGATAAAACAAAAACAGACAAAAAAGCTGGAATCAAATTTCATAACACAAGTTTGTTTTGTAAATACACAATAATGTCTTGCACGGATTGAATGACATTGCTATTTGTCTAACAAATAACCAAGACTTCAAATTGAACCACCTGCAGAACAGCAGCAGCAAAAGCTGTATCCTCTGTCCCACACTATAATTATTTGTAAAAATAAAAGGATAATATAAAATAAAAAGCTTGAAAAAATGAGTATGCAACAACACTCTGGAAAAAACGTTACATTTGCATTTTGAAACATTTGTCCATATAAGTTAAAATAAAAGTATGTGTCAATATAAAGCCATAAATGAATACACCAAAAACAATGAAGGATGCATGGAACATTTGAGATGCAAGCTGTCAGAATGGTACATTGATAGTCAAAACCTGCAACTTTCCCTTTGTGTTATTTGCACATGCACCCATATTGGATTCTCAGACATTATGTTTCAGTGAAATGCACCTGCGGTGTTAGCAGAGAAAGAATGAAGTAGTTGAAAAGGAATATAAAAATCTGTTGGCTTATTAAAAAATAATGATTTAGTAATAAACCATTTATTAGATGTCTCTATTGTTAAAGTCAGGAAGAAATTTGATTAGACCATTTGGTTTAATTATCCTTAAATCGTTGTGATCAAGGCTTACAGTATTCGGGAGATTATGTTAAAAAAACAATAATAATAAAAACACCTGAATCTTTAAAAACCCTGCAAACATGTAAGTTTTGAGAGTCACCATCTCAACAATTAGTGTTCAGAAAACATTCCCAAGTTACAATAAAAAAACAACAACCCTGGATTAAAATTTGTCCCACTGACTTTTATTACAAAGGGTTCAAATTAATTTCTGCTTTTGACCTTGTGGAGTCATATTTTGGAATAAATATTCGCAGCTAAAGGTTCCCCATGTCTTAAGAGCCCTCCATCCCAGCGCCCCGTCTAATATGAGCTTGCTGACATTTAAACTTACTGAGGAAGAGCTCTATGGGATCCAGTCAAAATCTGACTCAACCACAGTCAGTGAATGTTAATGTGAGAATATAACGCGGCCTTTTTGAGCTATTTTTATCTTGCTATACATTACCATACATTGCCCATATAATCAAACACCTTTTGACATAAAAAAATGTTACGTGCACTTCGTGGGACATAAAGTCAATGAGGCAACTTCATTGGTTGTGGTGGTACAGACATTGAAACACTGTTCACTTCTGATCAAGGCCTTTTTGCTCCATGTGACCAATCATTCATTAACTTTTACTTTTCATAGAAATTCAGTAGTAGTGGCATAGAGTTAGAATCTGATATGGTTTACAAAAAGACAATACCTTAGTAAAGTTATCTGAACATAAATCTAACTTTTGCCATTTTGGAATCACTAAAAATGACGTTGTTAGTATTGCTGTGTTGTTGTTTTTTTGCAATGACAAACTATTTAACTATTTATGTGATATTTGGAAGGTTTGAGCCTCAATATGTTACAGGTGCAGTTCAGCACAAAGGATTTAATAATATGTTTGTTTTTTATTTTGTGGGCCTTTTGTCACTATGAAAGCTATTACTTTTCAGTTTACCCAGAAGGCCCCAGAGCAGCAAACCATTTCCATGCCATGTTTTAAAACTTCAGGTCTGTTGATAGGATTCTTATTCTCGCTTTTCATTGCAGTGGGTGTTGTGAGTCTGATTTCGGTATTGAATTTATTTTCGGCGCCTTTAAAAGTGCTAGAGTTTCACTTGTTTGAGCCATCTTGAAGCAGTTTGATCGGACGGCCCGTCTTCGCATCGGCAGCCAGAGGATTCAGGTTAGAGTCTGAGTGAAGGAAAATGTCACCCTGAGAAGAAGCCATGCTTGATTGCTTGGGGACTGATCTGTGCTCAATGCTCAAAAGAGCGTTTGATTTGGCATCTCTGCTTCAACTCTAAAATCTCTTCTGCATTTAGATTTGAGTCCTTCTCTGACCTGATCATAGGCTGTTTCTTATCCTCTGGATTTGGGTGATAGTGTTAATTGATAAAGATGACTGTCTGGGGTTTTAGGACTTCTGAGGTTTTCACATTTTCCCAATCTCAAACTAAATTTGGAGTTATAGTAAAAAAAAATGTATTAGAAGAGGTTATCTGAAAGAATATCACACTCCTAAAAAAGAGCACATGATTGCACAATAGTGTAAAACTAGCTTTTCCTTCAATACTTGCTGATCATGTTGACTGTTTAGGTCATTGTCTTTTGCAGCATGTTATTAATTTTATCCTTGTATATTCTTACATTTAGCCCTATCTATTGGCTTTGATCACTCGATTTTGGCTGCTTCTGATCAGAAAACAGTTTTCAGCTTGTTTTTTTGTTTTTGTGGACCCTATGTAGGTTGTAATGATCTTGAAACTAAACTGTATGGGAAGTTATTTCATGAATAGAAAAAAGTTGACAGTTTTCCTGTGAATGTATGTATGTATGGGAACAGCAGGCAGCAGATTCAATTCCAGCTGCCTCCTGTCACACCTTTCAATGTAGCCTGGAGCAAGGCGCTTTGCCCCATGTTTTCTATCCATGTATGTATTTGTGTATAAATGTGTAAGAATTTGTTAGAGGAAATGGGTAGATGTGCCTTTTTTTGTAAATGATTTGAGTAGTGAGTATGATCAAAAAAGAGCTATACAAGTTAAGTCCATTTCCATTTACTTGCTTTGTGTTATTGTTGTTTTTGTTGTTGTAAAACATGCATTCATAGCTCGAAAAAAAATCTGAAAAAGTTTGTTAGGTAACTGGTGAGTAGTAATATGCAAGATACTGATTTAAAAAAAGCTGGATTACAAGGTAGTACTAACTCACTGGTAAAAATCTGTGCTGATTGTAGCCTGACAAAGTAGTTACTTAAGTTAGATTTAGGTTTTGTACGCTACAGTTAATAAACAGAAAAAAATAAGATATTGAACAGCATTAATATTTTATGGTTGCTGTATAATAAATGTTGTATTTTCTGTAAAAAAAAAAAGTAAAATACTTCTAGCTTTTAGGAAATAAAAAAGATTTGTTTACTGTTATTACTCCGCCAAGTGTGCTTTTCCAACTGCATGTTCTCTCGTTGCAGTTGACAGTCATCAAATTTAATGCCTATGAGCGCTATGACCACTCGCTGATCCCAATGCTGTAAATTTTATGTAGGCAGGTCTTTCTAGGGTGGGTGTATGTTATGCAGGGTTATTATCCATCAAGGGGCCATGTATGTGTTTGTTGGCAATCATCTGCTGTGGAAAGACTTATTTTTGCCCTCTGTAGGTACAGGTGAGGCTTCCCTGCGACAAGGCTGGAATGGAAGTGTACTACAGGTCAATGTTGGGCTGTAATTATTTCCTCACTTCATTAAGTGCGGGTAAACCATCACACTCAGCACTGCGGCTAATGTGATGCCCCTCTGGCATTGTAATGCTCTCTAAATGAATGCCCCTCTGACAGCCTCAGGCCTATTGGGCAGCGGATTACTGCAGGGTTTGCCCCAACAATACTCCAGCCTCAAGCTCGTAAGCATTCATTATCGGGCTTGATATGACCCAGCCGTTTCTCGCTGCTCTCGTCAGAATCGAAGGCCTCAGGCTCGTCTGAATCCTCTGAAGTCTCGTTCAGCACCTCATCACCAAATCATAAATTAAATGTAAATGCCACCTTAAAGTACTTCACTTTGACAGGTAATATGCTCTTAATAGCTATGACTATTTGCCCATTACAGCCGCTGCTGCAGCAGGAGCTACTGCTCAGGGATTGGAGATTTGATTTTGAACTTTTCAGCCAGTAACTTTTATTCCCCCTTATTCTTGCAATGGCTTTTCCAGGTGAAACAACAGTCGAGGAGACAGATGACAGGATGTTTATCGTCACCAGTCGGGTGAGGATTTCTGTCACCAAGGAGGATGATGGAGTGCCAGTGGACTGCATCGTTGACCATCCAGCTGTAAAGGACCTCATGGCTCAAAGACACTTGGAAGTGCTCTGTACGTGACCCAGAAACGCATCATGCATGATATTTAAGAGCCAGAAACAAACAAAGGCCCAAAACCGGCTTAAGTTTGGACCCTAGAGGGCTTACTTTTGGTGGTGGAGAAAGCCCTTGGTGTTTTTGTGCTCTAAAGGTTTCATTTAAAAGTATTGGAAAACACAAACTGTAAACTAAAAATGGGGTTTAACAACTAAAGCAAAAAAAAGCACCACAGAGAGACTCAATTATGTTCATATATAGAGTTAATCCATGTTCAGATTTGAGTTTGCATCTATATTTCATACCATGGCTACTATAAATTCAAGTATTTTTTTAATAATATCTGACTTTGACAAAGATTAAAACAGCTATATTACATTTTATAGGCTAAAACAGAAACTGATGTATCTATACATTAATTTAATTTGAAGTTAACTTAACTTTACATTAATTTCACTGATTGACTGAAGCCATAACTTTGTTAATGTATCCACATCTTTAATGTCCCAATTATGCTCCAATCTTTTCAATGCAAACCAATCAAATGTGTTACATAACATTTTGTCATGTGGCAGAATTGGTCCAACTTTTATCAGTCTGTATGCAGTAGGTGTTTCAGATTTAAAATGATCAGGGCAGGCCACTATCTGAATGATGGTTCTGTAATACCCGGATGTCCTGATGTTACACTTGAGATAAACTCCAGGAAAAAGAACTGAACTCAACTTCGAACAAAAATTTATTTACAGTTATGATAAATGTTCTGAATTTATATGCCTCTTAATGTAAGCATCCTGACTTGTCAAACGTCTTCACAGTAGAGCCAATTTTAATCGCATTCACAATCACACACACACACACACACACACACACACACACTGATGGGCAGGTCAGTTAGCAGCTGGGGGTTAATGCTTTCTTCGACAGCATCCTAACTTGACGATAGAGGAATCTGGAATTGAACACACAGTGTTTGGATTGGCATCTACTCGTCCTATGGAACAATAAGTTCTCCACAGGAAGAAAACCGCACAATGGCTTATGAGTTAACCACAAATTCATATATAGAGAGTTAATCCATGTTCAGATTTGAGTTTGCATCTATATTTCATACCATGGCTACTATAAATTCAAGTATTTTTTTAATAATACCTGACTTTGACAAAGATTAAAACAGCTATATTACAATTTATTGGCTAAAACAGAAACTGACGTATCTATACATTTATTTAATTTGAAGTTAACTTAACTTTACATTAATTTCACTGATTGACTGAAGCCATAACTTTGTTAATGTATCCACATCTTTAATGTCCCAATTATGCTCCAATCTTTTCAATGCAAACCAATCAAATGTGTTACATAACATTTTGTCATGTGGCAGAATTGGTCCAACTTTTATCAGTCTGTATGCAGTAGGTGTTTCAGATCTAAAATGATCAGGGCAGGCCACTATCTGAATGATGGTTCTGTAATACCCGGAGGTCCTGATGTTACACTTGAGATAAACTCCAGGAAAAAGAACTGAGCTCAACTTTGAACAAAAATTTATTTACAGTTATGATAAATGGTCTGAATTTATATGCCTCTTAATGTAAGCATTCTGACTTGTCAAACGTCTTCACAGTAGAGCCAATTTTAATCGCATTCACAAACACACACACACACACATACACACACACACACACACACACACACACACACACTCACACACTGATGGGCAGGTCAGTTAGCAGCTGGGGGTTAATGCTTTCTTCGACAGCATCCTAACTTGACGATAGAGGAATCTGGAATTGAACACACAGTGTTTGGATTGGCATCTACTCTTCCTATGGAACAATAAGTTCTCCACAGGAAGAAAACCGCACAATGGCTTATGAGTTAACCACAAATTATCTGTATTGTTGTCTAGAGGAAGGAAACTGATGATTTAGGCAGTGGATTCAATTTACTGTAAAAAAAAAAAAATAATTTTGATGATTACTCAGAACTATAAATTTAGTGCCAAACACCCCCTCAACACCCAAGATAGAAATAAGTAAATTACAATGATTCTGAATAGAGTTGCTCCGTCTCGTCCTGTCTTCTTTTGGTTTGTTGTACGTTTTTGTGGCCTTCTTTAGGTCATTCATACTATCTAATTTAACTATTTATTTATTTATTTAAGCCAATTATGCGGCGCTGTGTGTTTTTGGCTGTATTTCTGATGGCTGGAGTACTTTTTTCCAACATGGCCCCGGCCCTAGCGGAGCAGCGCCAGGCTCAAATTGTTTACACAAGGGACAAGCTCATGGAGCTCAGATGGAGCGGACCGTACAGGGAGAGACACGATATCCCCAAAGGAACTGAGGAGAAAGTACCGGGGCTGCACAGCCGGGAGGAGACGGGGGCTGAGGAAGAGGAGATACCGACCGTATCTCCTCTTCATCATAATGGGAAACGTAAGATCGCTGGCAAATAAAATGGACGAACAAACGGCGCTTACAGGGAGCGACAGCGTGTTTTGTGAGGGATCGCTCCTGTGCTTCACGGAGATGTGGTTGCACGACAACATAACCGACTCTGTGGTGAGTTTGCCTGGCTTTCAGCTGGTCCGAGGGTACAGGAGTTGCTCCGACAGCGGCAAGAAGAAGGGAGGGGGAGTTGCTAATTACGTTAATAACAAGTGGTGCCACCCAGGATACGTTACTGTGATGGGGTGTGTATATACACCGGACATCGAACTTTTAGCAGTCAGTCTGCGTCCGTATTATCTGCCGCGTGAGTTTTCCCATGCCATCGTCATCATTGTTTACATTCCACTGGCTGCAGACGGGTCGCAGGCGTGTGACGTCATCAGATCTGCGACCACAAGACTGCAGACCCTGCACCCCAGCGCTTTCATCGCAATTTCTGGGGATTTTAACCATGTCACTCTTACCTCAACCCTACCCACCTTCAAGCAGTTTGTGGACTGTAAAACCAGGGACAATAACACAATAGACCTGCTGTATGCTAATGTTAAGGATGCATACAGTGCTGCAGCTGTACCTCCACTCAGCAGAGCTGACCACAACATTCTGCACGTTAAGCCACTCTACATCCTTGCTGTCCAGAGGCAACCTGTGGTCTCCAGAACTATTCGGCAGTGGTCATAAGAGGCTGAGGAGGCCCTCCAGGGATGCTTTGAGGCAACAGACTAGGATGTTCTCTGCGACGCACATGGAGAGGACATCAATGACCTAATGGACTGCATCACGGATTATGTCAACTTCTGCACCAGCAACATGATCCCCACCAAGACTGTGCGCTGTTACCCTAACAACAAACCCTGGGTGACCAGGGACATCAAGGCAGTACTGAACAGGAAGAAGGCCGCATTCAGGAGTGGGGACAGAGAGGAGCTGAGGAGAGTACAGAGGGAACTGAGGGGGAGGACTGAGGAGGGAAAGACAGCTACAGGAGGAAGCTGGAGAGCAAGCTCCAGCAGAACAACATGAGGGAGGTGAGGAGAGGGATGAGAGCCATAACTGGTCACAGCAGGAAGAGGCTAACCAGCTAAACCGTTTTTTCTAAAGGTATGATGAGACAGTCTCTGCCCACCCTCCCCCCAGCTCCTCCAACGACGCTGTTAGCACCTCATCAGCCACACCTGTTCACCCTGCACCCCCCTCACACCACCAACTCAACTCAACGGGTTCATCATCAACACAGCCCTCATGCCCCTCCTCATCAGAGGGACTCTCCATGCCCTCCCCCATAACCATCACTGCAGAAGAGGGGAGAAGAGAGTTCAGTTGCCTGCGTCCAGGAAAGGCAGCTGGTCCTGATGGCCTCAGCCCCCGGGTGCTGAAAGTATGTGCCACTCAGTTGTGTGGGATCTTCCACCACATCTTCACCTTGAGCCTGAGCCAGAGGGTCGTTCCCGACCGGTGGAAAACTTAATGTCGGGTTCCTGTGCCCAAGAAGAAGACACCCACCTCACACAGTGACTACAGGCCGGTTGCCATGACGTCATTTGTCATAAAGTTACTAGAGTGGCTAGTCCTGAAGCACCTGCGTACCGTTGTCGGACCTTCATTGAACCCCCTGCAATTCACGTACCAGCCCCGGACGGGAGTGGAAGACGCCATTATCTACCTGCTGCACCATGCTTCCTGCTTCCTACTCGCACCTGGAGGAAGCAGGAAGCATGTTGAGAGTCATGTTTTTTGACTTCTCTAGTGCGTTCGATACCATTCGACCAGCGCTCCTCAGCAACTCCTGGACATGCGGGTGGAGGCTCCCCTGGTGGCCTGGATCAACAACAATCTCACAGCCCGCCCACAGTATGTGAGACTGCATGACACCACATCAGACATCATACGGAGCAGTACGGGGGTCCCACAGGGGACAGTCTTGTCTCCGTTCCTGTCCACACTCTACACCTCGGATTTTAGGTTCTGCTCACAGTCTTGCCACCTGCTGAAGTTCTCGGACGACTCTGCCATCGTAGGCTGTATCAGCAGGGATCAGGAGGCCGAGTACAGGAGTGTGGTGGACAGTTTTGTGTGCGCTGAACCATCTGCAATTTAACATGGGGGAAACAAAGGAGCCGCGCAGACCCCGTCACCATCAATGGCTCAGCAGTGGACATAGTGGAGGACTAGAAATACCTCGGCGTCCACATAGATAATAAACTGGACTGGACTTAGAACATGCATGCTGTCTACAAGAAGGGTAAGAGCAGACTGTACTTCCTCAGGAGGCTCAGATCCTTCGTCTGCAGGACAATGCTGCAGATGTTCTACCACTCTGTGGTCACCAGCGCCATCTTTTACGCTGTTGTGTGCTGGGGCAGCAGGCTGAGGACGGCTGACACCAAAAGACTCAACAAGCTCATCATGAGAGTTGGCTCTGTCCCAGTACTGGAACTGGAGTCTGTGGTGGAGGTGCCAGAGAGGAGGATGCTGAGGAAGCTGCTCAGCATCAAGAATAACACCCTCTACCACCCCCTGCATGCCAGACAGACAGCCTGTCAGAGCACCTTCAGCCGGAGACTGAGACCACCGAGAGTCACCACAGAACGCCACAAGAAGTCTTTTCTTACCTGTGGCAATCAGACTGTACAATTCCTCCTCCATCTGCAGGAAGGATAATTAGTAGTGTACTTATTGTTATATTGTGATTGTGTACTGTACTCTGTTCTATGTCAGATGAGTGTGTCATGTTAAATGTTAATTGTACTCTACTCTGGCACAACAATTTCCTCCGGGATCAATAAAGTCTATCTTATCTTATCTTATCTTATCTTAACTTGTTCTTGAAAACAACAACAAAAGATTAGAAAATTAATCTAAATCTTTAAACTGTTATGACTAAATTTTAGATTGAATTAATCACTTAAAACAAGGTAATTCTAAACCAGGTTCACAAACGTTCTTGGTCAACGTGTTCTTATCACTTCCAAGGCCACATGCCTGCAAAGTTCAGCACATAAGAATGTGGACTGCCATTACAAACATGTAGAGTGGATTCCAGCATGGCACCAAGATAAGATATTGCCTGCTTAATAAACGCAGTCTAAAAATTTTCTCCCTCCCTGGTCGACTCTTTTGGCTATTTTAACGCCACATAAGTGATTGAGAATGAGAGCAACAAAGTGGTTAAGCCACATGGTTAAGAACAGCGGATGCTTTCGTGCATGGTGGGAAAAAATAGGTCCCAATAGTTTTCATCAACTTTCTGCAGTCAGAGGCTACAGAGCTGTAAACTTTATCTGCCCTTTAGGGAAATTAAGAACGGTTTAGTTTCCGTGGAGCATTTAAGAGCAGTCAATGACGTGTATAAGTAGTTTGGTGTGTAACAACCTCACTGTCCAATTGAACTAGTTCATATAGTTTATATCATTTTTAGTCAATTTTGCAACTCAATTATAGCCTCAGTTAGATTTCAAAGTACAGTTAAAATCCAGTTTTTATTTAGATTACAGTCTTATCAAATAGGGACATATTAATTTCAGATAAAATAGAATTACTTTTCAACATTTTTGGTGATTTTTATGTTCTGTTTTGTGTGTGTGTGTG
>JAVLVB010000318.1:2109051-2124049 GCA_032876305.1 Orestias chungarensis | reverse complement strand
AGATCAACTGGCTCAGAGTCGACGAAGATGTGCCGCCTCATGCCGTGGTCACTGGCTCTGATCTTTACATTGAAAACCTGAATAAGTCATACAATGGCACCTATCGCTGCATGGCATCTAATGCTGTCGGAGACGCCTATGACGACTACATCCTCTATGTATATGGTATGTACTACCTACGATCGAACAAACACTCCCTTTTCAAAAGTATTCAGCCCCTTCAATGTTCTACCCTTTTTATTGATTTTATAAATAAATTACCATTAGGAATTTATTTCATGAAAAAAGTGCCCAAAAAAACTGTATGGTCTAATTGAAAACCTACAAACGTGTACAAAACGGAGCCAATTAAACAAAAAATATTTTAAAAAAAGTGTGTAAATATTCACTCCCTTCAAGTCTATATAAGATGCACCTTTCGCTCTGATCACAGCGGGAAGTGGATGGGTCTCAATCACTCTTGCACATCTACATGCTGAGTTTTCCACCATTACTACTGCTACACTTTTTATTCTCTGTCAGATGGCATGGAAATCGACTGTGAAAAAACCCTTTTCAAATCCTGCCAAAAACCCTTTATCATATTGAGATCTGGGCAATGACTAGATCCCTCCTGAACACACTTCAGGTCATTAACTTGTTGGAATGTAAATGTCCTCTGAAGTTGTCGTGCTCTTTCAGATGGCAAAATAATTGTCCTCGAGGATTTTCCTATATTTTTCTGAATTCATTTTACCTTTTACCTTTACAAGCTTTCATGGTTTGTAGCAAACTCCAAACATGGCTTTGCATAGCTTTTATTTCTTGGCTGTCCTCTTATTTATAGCTATAAAAAGGCAAAAACACTATGGATTCCAGATAAAGCATTGAATATGAGCTATCTTCTACTAAATAAAATAAAGTAAAAAAAAAAAACAGAAACTATGTTGCAACAAAAACAGTAGCCTCTGCTCGGTTAAAGAAATTCAGTTTGATAGTTGGATCTTTAAACTTTAAAAAGAAAGAAAAAAAACCATTGGAACACAGCAAAACTTGAATGTGAGATTTATTTTTTTAATATCAACAGAAGGGCAACAAAAAAACCAAGTGGAACCGCGGCACAAAAACAGAATGTTTTGTCATATGCTCTGCAGTTAACAGACCCAGAGGGAGCGCGAGACGTGGACAGGTCAAAAATATGGAAAACGCCTGTTCACAGGCTTTCAAGCAGTTTTAAACTTTTCACCCCAAGCAAACACAGCCCTGCACGAGTCGAGGCAATTAATCAGAGTTCACGCGTTTTGTTCTCTGGAGCCTACTAATAATTAATATGACTGTGTACCTGTAGTCGGCTGTTTATTAGCACTTGGATTGTTATAATTGTTTTCAGTTTTCTTTTGGGGCAGTTTGGCTGTTTTTTTTTAATATCTTTAATTTGCACAGAAATGGATAAGTGATTGCTTTTCATTATGAAAATATGTTATTTCTGTCAACAACAGCATTGCTTTTACTCGCAGTTAACTTTTTATGAATTTTAATGGAGAATGTTAACCAGATCCTGGTCATATTGGCAACTCATACACAGTAAGTGCATCATAGTAATTTGAGTAGCTGCACCATTTGATGTTATTGCAAGTAGAATATTTCTTGAGACCAATAAAAGCTGAGTTTACAGAGCAGATGACAGCCTACTTGAAGGTATATTTATATACTGTAAATAAGGTCTACATATCCGTGAATTGTTTCGGATTACATGAATCCCTAATGATCACTAACAATGGTAGCTTTACAATGTAACTGAAGCAGCTTATATTCTGTGTTTCTACACTCTTACTCTCATATCACGCACCTATATTTTCAAATGTGATTCAATATTCTTTCTTTCCTTAATCTAAATATTTCTGGTCCTTCTTTTGTTCTTAGCTGAGGTAAAACGCTTCTGACATTTTTGGTTCAGGAGTGGTTAACAAAAAATAATTTCTAACTCACTGTAGCACGCCTTGTCCTGGATATTTCTGTGTGTGGTGACTTTTAAAGCACAGACTCTAGCCACAGTCCACACGTATGTAAACCCCACTAAAACTTCTGAATACATTTCGCAAGCCACTCAAGACTTCGTTCATCTATGTTGCTGTACTGCTTTTTCTCTATCACACTTTTAACTTTCACTAAACCTTCTATTATTATAATTTGCTTCTTTAGTAATCACCTCTTGGGATGCACCACTACATTTTGATTTGACAGCATATTTGTGCAGCCCAATGTGTTGCAAAAACTTTCTTGATTATCATTCCTCTCAAACAATATTAACATTTACTGAAACTGAACTTTGTGTGTTCAATTTAAAGTCACAATTATCAACATCAACAGTAATAAATACTCACATTACACATACAATGTGCAATGTATGTAAAATAACGTGTATAATTTTCACTTTAACGGAATTACAATAATAATTCAGCTTTTCATTATTATTTTCTCAAATTTGTTAAGATGTATGTTGTGCATAGATTAAAAGGTAGCAATAAATGATATATTAAAATTTTAGTCTGTTGACTGATATTTTGTTCCACAGATAACTTTTAAAGGGCAACACAGAGACCCCCCTGAGGCATGAATTTCAATGAGCTGGCAGTTGGCTAACCTTGCTTAATTTAGACTTAATTTTCCTTTCATCCTAACATGACTCTCATCATTTTTACAGCTGTGTGCATGTTGATGTTTTATTTTTCAGCACATAACTACAAAGCAAATTTAAAAACACAACAAATGGATCACCCAAACAATTACGGTGATCTCTAGAAAATTTACTTGATCAATGTTTACTAGCATTTCTTTCTTTCTCCAACCGCCAAAAAAAAAAAAAGTTTTTGACAGACATCAAAAATCTTTGCACTTGAATCCCCCGAAGGAAGTTAACAACAGGAAGTGATTAACTGAAGTTTTTAAATCACAAAAGGAACCTTTAACATGCACACACTACTTGGACAATAATTTTATGTTTTTGCTGGCTGGCAGGGGTGTATGAAGATCACCGACAAAAAAATAAATAATTTCCAGCAGCTGCAGCCATTGTTGGCGAGTTTAGTCCTCTCCCCGTGGAGCAACCTGCTGTTTCCATTTTTCTATCAAGTTTCTGCCGGTGTGCCAAAGCCATTCTCTGCCAGTGACAGTACCAGATACCACGGATGGAAATTTATTTCATATTTAGACTCACTTATAAAATATTGTTTTTTTTTTCTTTATCTCCAATAAAAGTAATAAGCCTTTTTATGTTTTTTACTTTTAGCTTCCTTTATTTTTAAGTCTTTCTGGAAATATATATATATATATATATAGTTTTTATAACACAACTAATTTTTTTTGCCAATATTTAGAAAACATGTGTTACTACTAAAAAGCAGAAATAGCAGAAATATATGTTAAAAATCAATCTTCATAACAAACTCTTATAACTTTCCCCAAATTGAAAGTACGTTGGCAAATTGTATTTAGACTAGATTTAAAGACTTTACTAATAGGTACAAAACACACTATCGACACTTATTAAAACCCATTTTTAAGATGTATGAAAAGCCTGAATTAGACCTGTCACAATAACAAATTTTGCTGAGCGATTAATTGTCTCAGAAATTATTGCGATAAACGATAATATCGTTGGACACCATTTTAAATTGATATGATAATGACATAATATTGCAACTATGTCCTGTCAAAGATCAGTACACTTTATTTTCATTTGAACAATTAAATCTGAAACTGGTATATAAAATAAACAAAACCACCAAAAACATAAATAAATTGACTCTCAGTGTCTGTTAACAAAAAATGCACTTGAATAAGAACTAAACATTAAAACAAAATGGAAATAACTACATTCAACCAAAAAAGTAATGTATGCCAATCGCCGTTTGTGATATGTATGTTTTCCTGGGGATTTCATACTGTCTGTCAAAGGTTTGTAACATTTTTTGAAATGACGGCTTTTCAATAATATTAAAGTGCAGCATTTCTGTAGCAATTAGGCAAACTACACTGTCTGTGAGCGCGCACCACTTTGCACCGTCCTTTTTGTATGTGTTTTCTCGATTACTTGCTTCACTGATAGTGGACGGTCGGGAACTTGAAGACGGAGACGGCCTACATTTTTTGCCCAGCTGAGAAAACTGAATTGGAGAGTTGCTCTTTAGGTGCATGTACAAGTTGGTTGTATTGCCGCTCTTCGTTGCTACCGTTTTACGGCGTGTGTATGGCATGATTTTTGTGCCACCAGGTTTGCGGGCACGGAGCTGTCTGAAGGAGAAATAATTGTGAGCCTGTGCGTATGAATCTCAGGTGTGCGCCCTTGCTCAAAGGTGCTCGGACACGCTCGCTCAGCTCACGCTGCTCGTGCTCAGCTCTGTGTCTGCGCTCGCAACTCTGCTGAAATGTTAGTGAGTCTGAGAGTATGAATCAATTTTGTGTATTTGGTAGGAATTATTTAATTGGATGAAAAAGGCCAGCCTTTGATTAGCTGGGAGCGCGGCTCATTTACATATAAAACGATCAAACTCTTTTTAATTATCGTACGATTAATTGGTTTATAGGTTTTTGCGACAGGCCTAGAATCAATATCAATTATGCTTTTATTGCACTAGCATTATTTCTACCAGATACATGTAGAAAAATCCAATGTCACAGACAGAGCAATAATTAGAAACATTAAAACTGGTACAAACTGTCCTGAACATTTTGTCACCAAGCACAATGAGGAGAATACTGAAGGAGGGAAAAGCACGTAATGAATGAAAGAATAGTTTTGTTGTCACTCCACTATTGTGCAGAGAAATTAGCAGTGTTTCAACAGATAGGTAGCAGTTAGATAGAGAAAGGGTAAAACACAAATACCAAAAACATGAATGAGGCAAAACAGCATCAATAATTGCAAATATTACAAGATGAGTATTAAAGTCCAAAATCATGAGTGGTCATACCTTGAAAAATGCAGTCTTTTGGGCGTCACAGTCTTAATAACATTTAGTAGACAATATCTCCATCCAAGCCGGTTGTTTGGAGAGGTGGCAGGAAAAAGGCTTGTGTAAAACCAATTTAAGTTTGCTTGTTGGCCCTCCGAAAGTTCTGGGGCTTCTGTGTAAAACATGGTACCATAAATTCTTTTTTAACTACAACAATTGAAACAGAAAATGGACCTTCAAAATAGACAATACAATAATGTGCTTTTATGTCAGAACTACAAGTAGTTTTAAGTGGCGCTGCAGATGTTTCTGCTTTTTAATGTTTGGTTCTTAAAAGCTAAAAAAACATTTTGTAGGTCTCTTTTTTTACAAGACTATGTTTTGCAGTTTCCTAAGCAGCTTTAAATGTTATTCAGTCAGCTATGTTCTTAGTGGCAGTCGTAATCACCTCGTCAAAAGCAACCAGTAGAACATTTATTGACTCATAAGCCTGTGTTTCGGGAGACTGTTGCAAAAGTCCATTTGCAAAATAGAAATGCATTTGTATTTGGTTTTACATCAACACCAAAATAAAGTTAAAAAAAAAGAACAATTGCAAGGTTGACAGTTAATAGAAGTTCACTGGAAGGAGAAACTCTTGGGGAGAGGCATTTTCAATGTCAAGAATTTGAGGAGTACTGTGGATTTGGGGACCTTTAAAAAAAATTATTAATGTTTGTGGGAGCGTCCAGCAAGTGAGTTTGGAGACTGACAAATTTTAAAAACGTATTGTCTCCTGAACGATTTGCTGCATGTAACTGATGGCATGGATTTGTAGCCTTATGGGGTTTTAAGAAATGTCACAGCTAAACACAGCGAGATTTTACTAATCCAAATCTCTGGGGAATAAATTATACGGAACAGCTCTGGTATTCAAGTTTGTCCTTGCTGAAATTACTTCTTTGGCTCCAAGAACTAATTCCCACCAGAAACCTTGTTAAAATCTGAGTGACTCGATCATCAGACTCATACGTAACTTTTTCTTTGGTTACCTGTGGTATTTCTTTAAAGACTTGTGGAACACAAACTTTTAATACAGATAGGGAAGTTAAAAAAGGTAACGTGTGTATGATAGAGTGGACTTTAAAATTATTAACTCACATGAACGAGGCGAAGAACAGCTGCAAACAGCTTATTTAAATTACAATTTGCAGTTTTAGGTTTAAAAAGGTGCATCGGTTCTATAGGTAACACATTGCGAACAGTCTTCAAGCAGTACAACTAAAAGCACTGGCCACAAAAGAAATATCTTGCTCACACCTTTTAAAGTCCAGCTAGTAAAAACAATTAGCACAATGGAACCTGTGCACCACCCAAATATACATGCTGCAAAGTAAGTAAAATGCAGCTCTGTCTGTGGAACGCAGATATTCTGCTACTATGATAACTCAATGTAGCTATGGTTATTCATCATCGTGCTCTGTCAGGCGAATGATGACATCTGCTCGTTCCCAGTGGACCCATGATGATCACTTCCAAACAAAAGGACAACATATGCTGCCAAATAGCTCACTCACAGCAGATCATCAAGCTATTAGAACTATATTTCTATTAGCTTAGTAAAGATCCCACGGAAACTGGTATCGAATGCTGTTTTTTAAGTAAATCTGGCCATTACAATCTTTTTATTTACCTACACTGAACCCCACAGCAGTAGTGTAGTATTCGTATAGGCCAGACAGATTTGCTAAACTACCTGTAAGCTCTGAAAAACATAGGTATAATGAGTGTCTACTATTGTTAAATTCATTTGTTATTTGATTCATACTTTCCCCAGTAATACTCATATGAATTATTAAAAGCAATGGGAACTGAATCTTCTCTACTGATGTTGTAAAATGTATCTATGTTATCAGCGATTGTGCCTTTGGCCATGACCCCTTCAATTAGTAACTTTGTATCCCCATATTTTACCAATTTCCATTAAGCAGATTTTCTTTGGTGTGTGAGCTTTGTAGGCTCTATGACCTCAGCTTTCTGTAATGAGACACAAGAGATTGATAAAAGGTGCTCAGAACTGCATATAATTGCAGCCACGACTCCCACACCTCTTTCTGCAGGATTTGATGCCAGACAAAATCGTGTTGTGGTCCATGTGAGAATTTGTTGTCCCAGTCTAATCATGCCTGCTACAGTAGCTTAATTAGTGTGTGCTCCTGCAACATTGATTGGTCTTAGCGTAATAACCTTCCACAGTGTTTTGAGCAATGAACTGCTTCTAAACCCTGCAAAATTGTTCACAAAGCTCCTGTTTTGATCTTTTTTTTTTACTTGAGTGCAGATTTTCTGGTTTTGACTTTTTTACACTTTAATATTTTAACTAAAACATATTTTAATGTCTTACTAAGATGACTTTAGTCCTTTCTTTAAGTAAACATGTTTCCAAACCATCCTTATCTTGATTTGAAAGATAAATACTAACCTTGTTAAGTCATGACTAAACTATGAATAACAAGAAATTCAATACTAGATAGGAAACTAAGTTTTTGACATGTGTTTGTTCACAATACCATTTTTAAGACCTGGGGAATCTGCTCAACAACAGCAAGAGCCTTTTTTGCAAAAAGAGAGAATATGGGACAGAGCCGTCCCAGAAGTGACTGGTCAGCCCAAGTTAGTCCAAAAGCATCTTGTAGGTCACAAAAAATATATTTCAGGGGGTTTACTTGTCTAAATAAATGTCAGTGTTCATGAATTATTTAAATAAAAAAGACTGAATAAAAAGGGCGTCCATGAAAGGAATCTTCCTTAAAACTAAAAGCAGAACTTTTTAGATAGGGTACATTTAGTAACATGAAAAAACATAATATTGTACCTACATTCAAACATGAATGTTATTAATGTGGTAGTTAGGGTGACTTTTGGACCTACAGTAGTGAACTTTTACTCCTGATAGCTTGATTATTGGAAAGATGAAATGTACTCTTGACCAGAAAATGAAAATCCGACATATGCTCAGTCATACTTTTATTATAGACCATCACGATGATCCATAGCACACATGCACGCCCATCTCTGAATGGCTCTAAAAAAACAAGATTTTTTGAATAAAGTTTTTAAATGGCATAGTCTAAGTCTGAAATTCAGTCCCTAAACAAAACATTATGCTAGAAAAACAACTATCAAGTAGATTCATAATAATAGAAGCTCATTAAAAAAGTTGCATTTTGTTCATAGCAATATTCCCCTTTATTTGAAATAAACATTTGTTTGAATTTCTGAAACGTGTTAATGTGAAGAAAAGCAAATACAAAAGAGATCTGTAAAAGGGCAAATACTTTTTCGTTGTGCTGTACAGGCTCCAATTAAAGCAATAATATCAAAGTTTTTTTGTTTAACTTGTTAAACCTGTTTTAATGAGCTGAAGTGTTACGTAAAAAAACGTTGATAGAAGTCAGATTGAATTGCCCCTCAGTTTATTTTTGCTGTTACTGTCAATTTCTACCTGTTCTGGCCCTTCAGGCTCCTCTTATGTCATAAACACTAATGACCTTTCACTGACTAACAGCCCTGACAGGTGGGAGGCTGATGTAAATCCACATTGAATCAAGTCCCATTGTGCAACATGTATTGTGTGTGTCTGGTCCAAAAGGGCCAAAAGAGAGGCTTCTCACGCTGTTTCTCCATGAGTGTGTGTCTGAGACGGCCTTTAAATTGTGCCCCCTGGCTGGCGTTTGGTTTTTGAGAGAAGTGGTCAGAGCGAAAACCTTTTTCTCTCAGGCGCAATAGAAGCCTGGCGATATAACTCACACATACCGCCAATCCTTTTACCACCTCACTTCAGCTTGCAATTGACTTTTTGACCTATAAATCCTCAATGGACACAGAGTCAAAGACACATGAGATGTGGGGGTTTTGACATAACATGTGCAGACAAGACTCAGAGGTCTTATCAAAGGCTATTGAACGATTTTGTCCTTGTGAATTGAACTTCACACATAAAAATTATATAACCTTTAACATATTCATAAACTCTTAAAGATACAATTTCTTGTTTAAAATGATTTCGAAGACCCACTTATTAAGTTTAGTTTGTATTTCTGATGGTGCTACACATACACTTAAAAGTCAAAAAATTTTTCATATTTTGTCACATTTAAAACATACATTTCAATGTATTGTTTTACAATTGAACTTTTTACACAAACACCAGGAGTTTTAAAATACTGGAAGGAAAGTAAACCTATATAAAAAGATCAAGAGTGTAGACTGTACTTGTTTTCAGCTACTTTTGTTCTGATCCCCTGAATAAAATGTACTGTTTCCAAATGTCTTCCAAAGCTAATCCTAGCATACATTTAGCTGTTTTGTGAAGCTTTTTGTTTGAAAATGTTAGTCAACAAACATATTTAAAACTACCAAGGAACACACCAGACAACCAAGAAGTAAAATGACGTTTCTATTTTGTCAAATAGTATCTTAGGTTTATAACATATTATTGAGGAAAAAAGTACCAAACCTTGTTAGACATGGATGATTTCTTAAACTGAGAGGCACAGCCTTAAACCTAAAAATATCCAACAAGCTAATAGTGAAACTGGAGGGGCTGCAGATATCCACATCACAGGTTAGTCGTGGCTGCACATATGATCTAATTTGGTGATCTCGAGATATTTTTAAAAGACATATGGGCAAAATATCAGTCTCTGGAAGTATGAAGCTGGGAGACAAAAATCGTACACCCAAATATTTGTAGATGTAGTGACAAATCAAGTCGGTTTAACATATTATTATTAACAAATGCACTCCACACATTTTTTTTGTAAACAAATGCATTGTTTTCTTTACTTTAGAGCTGGTTAGAAATTTGTTTTGCTGTATTTCAGAAAACAGAAAAAAAAAAAAAGAAAAAAAAACTTTTGTTTGACCTTAAAGTAAAAGCTTCAGCAAATGGCAATTTGTTGTTGGTATGTTACAAAATGGGAAAAGGCTTAGGAAACCTTTTGCTAAGGATTGTGTTTTTATGTAATGGTCATCAAAACTAATAAAATCTCCAATGCATTTCAACATTTAACCATTCTCAGTGAGTCAAACAGATCATAGAAATCTCCCATCCGCTGTACTCTACCCCTTCATTAGAATTGGAAAATTAATATTATTGGTGTATCTCTTAAAAAGGACTAGTAGTCTTTGAGGTCTGTTTGTCTTAGGACGGCTTTTGTGCTGAAATATGTAGAAGATTTTATTACTTTTGATTGCAGTGCCTAAGACAAAATAAAAAAAAGTTCTTTGAAATTCAAGACTGTTCATTTGGCTTTGCAAAAAACAGCAATAAACCTTCTGAAAAAGCAACTTTTAAGCAAAAAAAAATAAGCAGACAAAACAAAAACAAGCAGAACATCTTCCCATCGTCATGTTGGCAGTCAGATTTAAACAGGCGTAGATAAACCAATTCTTAAACATTGTTTTACTGTATGGGGTAAATTTTCTCATATCAAATTGTTCACTGATACAAATGCTCCCTGAAAAATATGGCATCTCCAAAACACACTCATATTTCAGCCCTCATAAAGCCGAGCCCAGAGTCATCCAGCCTGGAAATTGCCCATGGAGAAGTCGTGTTCGCCAGGATATTATACGTGCCACATCCCATCCCAGCCTTTGTGAAGACCCTCATTCCTGAATGGCCAATTTCCCCCACCCTCTTCCACACTCTGACATTTTAGCTATCACACAGCCTTCGGTCATAGGGTAGGAAATCTAGCCCACCCTTCTCCTCAAACACTGTCAGAGGAGAATCTCCTTCTGAAACCCCCCTATCACCATCAGCACCACCTCTGCTATACACTCCATCCCTGGCGGCAACATTATGCTGTCCTTGATGTTTTATCATTAGTTTGGGAGTGTGTGGTCCCCCACTGCTGTCTTTTGATGGAGTGCAGACAGTAAAGGCATGGAAACAGCCAGCCAATTTCCCTTGCCGCAGTTCTCCCTCAGCAAGGGGCCGAGCTATCTTTCCCACTGCACCAGAGCCTGGCAAAATAATTCCCCTTGATGAGGTGAGCTTTCAACTCTCCTTAGTATCGTTGCATACCTGAATTGCCCTCCATTTTGTCTTTCTGATTATTTCGTGAGAGGTTAGTGACAGGCCTAATAAGTGCAGTGGAGAAAAGACGATGTTGCTTTAGTTCTGCTGTGTTTCACCAAGAAACCGAAGTGGTTCAATTTGCTGTTGTGCTTAAATATTAAGAAATTTGCCTTGTCATCAATCTTTGATAATACTTTTAAAATTTGTATGATAAAACATAATAGTCTATTGTAACCAAGTTTCTGTCATGAGATGTGGTTGAGGCACAGAGTAGATCTCTTGAAACTTACTAAAATAAAAAAATGGCCTCCTGCAAAATGTGTCTGTCTACAACTATATACTTGCCCAATCAATGCAGTGTTGCATAAAGAGAATCCATCTGTAGGTTTACTGAGGTTATAAATAAGCACAGGTTTGGCTTCATCTTGATCACATGGTGTTGGGTGTCTATTATCCTCCTGTTGACAATATCTACTGTATACTGTGTGTGGTTTGGGTCTGGCCACTTTTTGTTCCTAACGCTTAACTTTCCATGAATAAGCTCAGACAGCTTTTTGCGAATAACAATCTTGAAAGCAGACCCAAACTTGGTAATGGCTGACTTGGGACTTGATAAAACCAACCCCAGCAACAGATATGGTTCCCCTAATCATCACTAAGTGTGGAAACACCCCCAAACATGGCCGTTGCATTATATTTAGCTGTTAAATATACATTTTATTGTTGTTGTTTTTTTTGTTGTTTTTTTGCACTATTCTATTTTACAGATGAACTGAAACATGAGTATTTGTTTGTCTAGGTTGTTCAGATATGTTGACATCAGTGTATCTTCTTTGATATATGACCTTTTGTCTTCAAATACAGTAATAACTACACTGCATCAGTGCAATCATTTATCACATGTAATAAAAGTAATGTACTTATTTTTTTAACAAAAAAGGATGTTACTAACCTATAACTAAACTTACCTAAAATGTTCTTTTTTATTAGAATTAGTTGCTTAAATTTTTTCACACGGAAAGGAACTAGGTTTGAGGGGGGTGACAGTGACTGAGTGGGGAGTCGTCTCGTAGGTAGTAGGTTCGGCTCTAGCTACTTCCCATCACTTGTTATTGTGCCTCTGGGTTCAGCACTTAACCCCAAGTGGCCTACTGATCTGTTTATGACTTGTGTGTGCTTGTTAATGTGAATATTTAAGTGTGGCTATAGTATAAAGTGCTTTGAGTGGTCACTATGGCTAGAAAAGTGCTAGAAAAGTTAACTCGCTTTACCATAAAAAAAAAGTTGAAGTTCAGTTCCTGAAAATAAACCAGCATCCATGAATTGTCTTTAGCTCATTCTAGGGGATCCTAGGGAGCCGTTCACGTTTTCCCGGTTTAGAACCATGGCCTCAGATTTAGAGGTGCTAACGCTCCACACTCCGCAAATCCATGCACACTTGAGATACGGTTTTGGAAATACCAACACAAACATAGATTACAAACCAGACACCTCCTCTGCTATATTAAGGGACCCTGTCCATGACCACCACAAACAGGATCAGTGACAAGAAGCCGCCCTGACAGAGTCCAGCTGCACTGGGAACAAGGTGGAAACTTTGAGCCACCAATACAGATGTAATTCTTGGTCTGGATATAAATGGACCTGAAAAGCAGTCTCAGCAAACTATACTCTCCTCCTCAAGCCTCCTCCACCTCCAGAAGATGCGTGTTGACTGAACCAAATTAAAATGAACTTGCTTAAAGCATGCTAGTGCTTTAAAAGGAAGCAGGTCTATATGTTTATGTTTGAAGAATTAAAAACTTTGATTGTTTTTTTTCTTTATTTTTTTTTATGCCTTGACTTTGTTTGGCATGACAAACACATAGCTAACAGGATATAGTCACCCTCTGTGGTTTGATTCTAACATCACCTTTTGCTGATGTTAGCTTTTGGCACTGGAAAATACTACTGCTTAAGGAACCAATTAAATGTCTTATTTTTAATCCAGGTCTGTTTGAAAATAAATGTCAGATGCCCAGACGTACATTAAAGGACCAAAAATTTAAAAAAAATTAAGAGTTCTAAAGTTTTTTAGGATAATAAATACAGCGACAATCTTTTTTAACAGGGTTAGCTACTGTTAAAGTGTGTTTTAAAAGTAAATCAAAACTGTTGAAACTAATGAAAGGATTGAATGATTATTTCAAAAATGAGCAGCTTGGCAATATATTTTTATTAATGGGTATTGATTTTATAATTCATGTCTCGTGAGAAAAACATGTATTTCCATCTCCCTTTTGGAAGCATTTTGGAAAAAATGAAAAGCAACACAAATTAGGTCTGTAACTGTAAGGGAGCACTATAAAGCAAATAGATTAAAAAGTGCATAATATTTAAAAATACTTCATTAATCCCAAGGGAAATTAAATGTCGTTTTAACTCCTATTAATTGGCTTTCCCAAAGAGTTATTGTAGATGCTAATGGCTTTGGTCAGGGAATCAGAGAAGTCTCTCACTGAAGACATTATTTTGTCGTATAACACTCCCGTGAAGAAGTGGATCAGGGTTTTCCATACAGTTGTTCATTTTCTGATGAATATTTCTTTTCACCTTCATCTCCAGTTGTTTCACATTAGTGCACTAAAACATAACCAGCCTTGCTCATCAGGTCGCTGAGCCTTTTTAATTTCCTGGCTTTGATACTGCTGCTCCAACAAATGATGGCAGAAGGGACTAAACCCACTAACAACGGGCTTATAAAGATCTGTAGAATCTTACCGCAAACCTAGAAGGACCTAAGCTTCCTCAAGAAGTAGAGTGTTTTCTGTCCCGTTTTGTAGATTGCTTCGCTGTATGTTTGATTGGATTAAAATTAATTATCTTGTAAAGTGCCTCGAGATGACATGTGTTGAGAATTAGCGCTGCATAAATAAACTGAATTTAATTATATTTACTATTGAAAATCCAGTGCAGTCTGTTGTCCAGGTTCTCCATAGATGTAAGTATACTCCTCCACCACTTCCACTTCTTCTCCTATGACGGAAATAGTGCTTGACTTGACCCTATTTTGTTTAAAATCTACAATCATCTCCTTTGTTCTCTTCACATTTAAAATAATATGATTGTCTTGACACCATGCTAGAAAGTGGTCCATCAGCTCTCTGTTCTCAACTTGTTGTCCATCTCTGATACGCATGAGCTCTGCAAAGACATTGTGAGAGTACAGTTGCTTGCTGTGCTCCTCACGTCCTCCTGGTTAGACAGATAAACCTTCAGTTTCATAAATTGTGGGCTGATTGTCAGATAGTCATTGATCCAGGCGATTGTTAACATAATGTAAATATAAACGGGAGAAGATTCGATGCTGTCAAAAAAGTGTTTAAAAAGGCAGCAATTTATTTTAAAAAAATATATATATATGTATATATATATATATATATATATTTTATTTATTTATTTTATTATTATTTTTTATTTATTTGTCTACCTATATAGGAATATTTATTATTTTAGAATGCGTTTTCTAAGAAAATAAAAGAAGAAAAATAGTTTTCATATGCTACATATATCAAGTAAACCCAAAACAGATATAAATTTACATTTACAGTTTATCGTCTCCATTAACATTTGACTCTTTTATTGTTTCAAAACTTGGGGAAAAAATCTGAAGCTATCATTTGTAAATGTAACCTCATACCTACTAACGTACTTTAACTGACTGTAGCTTGAACATGTGCATGTTATATTTCTTTTATTAGTGCAGCTTCTCATCTTCAGTGACTTTGTCTCTTTCTTTGCTCTTGTCTTTATTTCTTATACATGTTCTTTATTTTTTTTTCACTATTTTCATCTAGATGCACCCACTACTATCCCCACACCCACCACCAACCCAGTCAACACCCAAGGTACTGTATTTCCCCACTACTGTCCCTCTCCCCAAACAAGTGTGTGTGTGTGTGTGTGTGTGTGTGTGTGTGTGTGTGTGTGTGTGTGTGTGTGTGTGTGTGTGTGTGTG
>JAVLVB010000318.1:2064668-2104265 GCA_032876305.1 Orestias chungarensis | reverse complement strand
AGGATTTTTTTTTTTTTTTTTTTTTTTTTGTACCACAATCACAATTTTTTAAAGAAATATGGAAATGTGCGCTATAAGAGTGTCAACTAAGAGCGAATTTACACATTACCCACAGCTTTTATAAACTGTCTTTAAGAGCTGAGCAAGCAAACAAAAATACATAAATTTTACTCCGGCCTCCTTAGTGGACCTTATCTTTGAACAGTTGCATAAATGTTACTGCTGTTTTGGCTAAGGCGTGAGGAATGTGTGGATCATTGTAACATTCCCAAGAAGTACAAGGTAATATAAAAGAATTCAGGGTAATCCTCACACCTCTTGTTTAACAAATATGCTTATGAGTAGGCCCAAACTGTCCTGTGATGGTATTCTAGGAATCCATTGGTTCTTTCTTCTCAGTCCTGAGGAAAAAATTGGAGTTTAATGGTGCGATACAGGGCTCTTTTTTTGCACTTTTAATCTGTATAATTTCTATTTCACTGCTTATGCACATACTAGATGATGTCATTAAATGTACAAGTCAGCACGTTTAATGTTAGAATTTATAGGTCTATAGATTTTATTTTTGTACTTGTCAAAATTATTCATTATTATTTATATATTTCATACTTTACATTTACCACCCAGTGTTAGCAGGCAGGTAAGAATTTACTTTTATAGAAAATCATTTTTCCCTGTTATGCATTACCGTACTAATAAGAAAATTTGAACAAGTTGCCTGCTATAGATCTGCCAGAAAGGAGCCAGTCAGAAAATCTCCTGCTGTATCATTGCTATAAAATGGATTAACATAAATACTAGAAAGCTTTAAAAAAAAAGCTTAGAACCAACCGGGGTGTGAAAAATACTTAATTACTTTTTTTTAATGTAGGACTGGGTAGGCTTGGATAGTTTTATGTTTCCTTTTAGTAAATGAAGTTATTACTTACACTAAGCTTTTTAAAGCACTGAACAATTGCATAAAAATAAAATAAAACTGAAGCAATAATGTTTGTGTTTATTTGTTTTACTTTCCTGTGATTCATCAGTTATCACCGTCTTTTAAAAAAAAAAAGTTTTTCCTGCAATTACTCAATGTTTACTTGGCATCAAATTAAACACTTCGGAAAATTTATATATATATATATATACAGTTTTATTTTGAAAGAAAATCATACTTAAATTTTTAATCCAGTATCAAACTTTCCCGGTATGCTTCTTGTTGTTTGTAATATAAGGTCAATTAGAGGCATGTTCTCAAAAGAATAACAATATGTAGCTGTGATAAGATACAATTTGGATCATCTACTTCTGTTCTCTTGAGCTCCAATGACAAAAATATATATATATTTTAGACTGCGTTAAGGCTTTAGTGATTTCATGTCCTTGCCAAGCAAAGGTCAACAAGAATCAGTTTATTTATTTTGCGCCAATTTGCAACAGGTGTCGTCTTAAGCCACTTCCCAGAAAATCAATTAAAATCAAAGATACATCATAACAAATCCATTTGAAAAAGTTTCCAATCTAAGGAACCCCAGCAGATTGCATCGAGTCATTGACTTGCAGCATTCACTCCTCTGGAATCAGCAGACCAAAACAATGGCTTGTGTTGTCGTTGAGTTTACAGCAATCCTTCATACTGAGCATGCATGTAGCGACAATGGAGAGGAAAGACTCCCCTTTAACAGGAACAAACCTCCAGCATAACCAGGCTCAGTACAAGCAGCCATCTGCCACGATCGACTGGGGGTTTGAAAAGACAGAAAGCTAAATTAGAAGCACAGGATACTGAAAAAATAGAGTTTATAGCAGAAGTTGTAGACTGTCACTGAAAGCATCTCAGCCCATGTTCTCAACCAAGAAGCTGTCTCAGCTAACAGAACGCCGGCCCAGGTGTGGTTACTATGTAGAGAAGAACACTAAGAGAAAACAAAAGGTTAACAAGGTTGAAATAACGGTAACTAAGTAGATTGGACATAGGAAGAAAGTAGCAGAGAGAGAAGTGGTCAGATTGTCCTCCAGCAGTCTAAGCCTATAGCAGCATAAATATAGAACTTAAATATATAAACTTTAATAACTTAACCCTATAGAGTGAGAAATGAAGAAGGTAGTGCAAAGGAGAACTGTCTGTCAAGACTGAGTTCCTCCCCGGCCGGATTAGGCTGTCTTCTCTACCTCTTCCTAACTATAAACTTTATCAAACAGGAAGGTTTTAAGCATAGATTTGAAACTAGACAGGGTGTCTGCCTCACGGACTAAAGCTGGAACCTAGTTCCACAGGAGAGGAGCCTGATAACTGAAAGATCTGCCTCCCATTGTGCTTTTAGAGATTCTAGGAGCCACCAGTAAACCTGCAGTCTGAGAGCGAAGTGCTCTGTTATGGACATTAGGAGTAATCAGATCTCTGATATACGATGGAGCTTTATTAGTGAGGGCTTTATATGTCAAAAGAAGAATCTTAAAATCTATTCTAAGTTTGAAAAGGAGCCAATGAAGGGAAGCTAAAATTGGGGAGAAATGATCTCTCTTTTTAAGTTTGATCAGAACTCTTGCTGCAGCATTTTGGACCAAGTGTAGACTTTTAATTGCATTTTGTGAACTTCCTGCCAATAAAGAGTTACAATAGGCCAGCCGTGAAGTAACAAATGCATGGACTACCTTTTCAGCATCTGTCCTAGAGAGAATATTTCTAATTTTTGCTATATTCTTACGATTAAAGAAGGAAATCTTACAGACCTGTTTTATGAGAGACTTGAAAGACATTTTATGATCAAAAATAACACCAAGGTCCTTTACATTGTCACCAGATGCCAACCTGATTCTATCCAGGTCAAGTGGCTGACTAAGCAATTTCTTTTTTAAAGGTTCTGGTCCAAAGATAACAACTTCTGTGGATATTGTTAATATTGTAATATTGTGAGGTTTTTCTGTTTGCAAAAGTGTGTTTTTACCTTGAAAAATGTCAATGTACTTTTGTGCCCTCACCTGTCTTGGTCTTACACTTTTAATTAAACACACTTAAGTTAGTGGTTGTAATATGACAAAATGTTGAAATGTTTCCGTAATGTGAGCGCTCTACTTTTGTGAAGATCCATGACAGTTTGATTAAAATTCTAAAAATATGATAGTATGCAATATTAGCAAAAAAAGCAATGTATAAATGATTGGAAAACTGAAATAATGCCGCCCTGGTAAAAACCTGAGAAGAGCTGGACTGCTCTAATCTTGTCGCTGACAGCAGGGCTCTAATAAGATGCTCTGCTACTGACCACAGCAGCAATTAGTCATCCCAGTACAGAGATGGAAAGGTGCGACTGTAAAGCATGTGACAGTGTAACTTGAGCAGATCAGATTTCCGAGCCACGAAGACACGGGCATCAGTTGCAAATCCGCTTTATTCTCCTGTAAATCCTTGCAGCTGCGTGCATCCTGTCAGGACGCCGGTGTCGGCATGTCAGCCCTCTCTGATCGAGCCGCGAGCACACAGAGAGAGAGAGAGAGAGAGAGAGAGAGAGAGAGAGAGAGAGAGAGAGAGAGAGAATCGGCTGAATTGGCGATGTGGACAGAAGCCAGACACATTACAGACATAATCAAATTCTAGTTGATTCAAGTATGAGGCCACAAAGGCTGCCATAATGATACCTTCTCTCATTTGGAGGTTTTCTTCCTACTCCAAGCACCTTCTGTTATTATAAATGCAAAAACAGTTCAGTGAGCATGGGAGACTGCAGGGAAAGTTAATCCTGGACTTATTAGAGTGCCAAATGAAAAACTGATCCACATAGGAATAAGGACAAATGACAGTAATGATAATAAAGGACTATGCAACGGTACTAATTCAGTTACAGCTTGATTTGATTGTGGCTGTGATAGTATATCTGCTGGCTGTGAACTAAATACCTCTTTTGAGTTTGAATTTGCTCTTTCAAACACTGGCCCTGAGAAAAATGTTGTTGAATAGACATTAAAGGAACAAAATTGTCTTTCTATTGAACATGACAATGTGTGTGTGATAAATAAAGGTTGGAGAGAGATCTGCACAAAGACATCTATCGATGTCGACAGTGGCTGTAAAATGTATTTACCCCCTTGAATTGCATTTACCATTTTTAATGGTTTTATAAATCATTCACAATGAGCAAAATTCAGCCTCTTTTACTAAAACAAATGTCAAAATTACGTGTTACATAGAACTAAAAACTGGCTTGTATGAAATAATGAAAAATAAATATATGTAAGATGAAATAACAGATAGCATTCAACCCCTTTAAAGTGATTCACTGGTTTTCACTGATTACTCAACATTTCTTGCGATGTAAATATGCCAAGATCCATTTTTCATAACTATCCAAACTGATTGAAACATTATTTTACTATATGGGTTTTCAGGTAATCGGCCACACTGCGTTGAGACTCCTTTGATTGCTAATTATTTTAACCCCATGAAAAAATATATTTTGCACTTGCTTTCAGTTGTTGTTTAGCAGGACATCTTGTTTTTGTTGTTGTTGTTTTTTTGTAAGAATGTATTTACATATCTTTTATGGTTTATTATGGTTTATTATTATTTATTATCTAAAGTTCTTTTTCAAGCTTAAAAACATAATTACACATTATTTGTCACAATTAAATGACTGTTATACTGTTAATATTATTTTTGAATTATTTTTCTAACATGTAAGTGAAAAGACAATTTATGAAACAATCTCATTAAATAATTTACTGAACAACCCACTCATTCAATAAAAAAATACTCTTTTTTCCACACACACAGAGATTCCTTATCTAAATTGTCTCTGTAGTTTATGTTCTCATGTGTTAATTACAGTGGAGAGTTTGTTCTGGTAATGCAATGTCACTGCTAGATATGTTTACAGCACACAAGTAGCAAGGATTGCAGATAAAGCCCACCGATAGGTTTTTGTGTTAAAATCAATATCAAATGTATCTAAACACGTCACACCTCTCCTGTTAAGCAATTGGTAGACTGTTTTTTGTTTTTTTTCAACATCGCCAACACTCACTTCGAATAAATGCTCGGTAAAGTTATGTGCTGTCTCGTTTGGCAATCTTCCAGATGCTGCAGAGCTGAATTGCATACAAAACCAAATGCTTTAAAGGCTGTCACTGGTATGTTGCAGTTGTAAATTGGAATTGCTAAGCCGTGGGGGCTTATAAAAGATTATTTTGTATACGAGACATCCTCCAATAAAAAATGAAAAAAATCCCTGATTTACATGTTATCAGTTGAAAACCTTCCATTTAATTGAAACACGTCCATCTAAAATTCATTGATATACGAGAGTGATTCACAATTACTGAAGCAGGGTTCTACTAAGTTGCTATCAGGAGTCATTATCTTACCTGCAGTGAATGGCTTTCTGAACAGCCTTATTTTAGAGAAACAGATTAGTTTTTTTTACTAAACAGTTGAGCTAATCAAAGTAAGCCAAGCCTGAGCAATACCTCTAGTTGTTTGCTGTTGAAATCAGATACCAAGACTTTATACGATATTTAAACTAACTAAACATTTTCCTGGTTGTAAATATTTTCTTGAGTGAGAGTATTGAGAGACTGTTGGACCCAAATATTTTAGGTGCCCGTTTACATGCTTGCTGGAATAGTTTGCTCAAATGGTGGCTCATTCACTGACTGAGTTGTTTTAGAGCCATCTCAATAAAACACACCTCGTCAGGGCTTTTTAATGCCCACTCAAAAATATAAACTTTGTTGTCCAGTTTCCTTAGGATCATTGTAATTTATTTCCAAGCTTTTAAGACTATGCAGATGTCTTGTTGTTGCTTTGATATTACTGCGCAATATTATTGTATCTTTGTGGCCCTCCCGCATTAAACCACCCCATCCTCGCAACATGATACTGTTCTTCCTTTTCTATACAGTTTATATATATTTTATTTTTCTCCACCTAAACAGTTCCTTTTTTATAACTTTTTATAACTTTTATAATTTCTATATTTATTTTCTTAATTTTCACTACTTGCCTTGACTGTTTTGTTTCTGTTTTGTTTTGGAAATTTCGTTGCACCCATGTGGAGCAATGACAAATAAAGAATTCGGATTCTGATTCTGATAACCTACTTCTAGACTTGCAAGCAACTTTCACATTTTAAAGAAAGTCGCATAATCTAATTATTTTGCTGTTACAGTAATGATTTATTTGCCCCTTTGTGACCCTTGAGGGGATGTTAGGGCTTTTAATTCTGTTGAAACATACAATTTTCACTGGCTCTTTTGACCAGAATCAGGACTAAATATTCCCTTCCTGTTTATGAATTGCATTTTAATAACAGATTAACAAGACTTTTGGGGGGTCCACTATTCCTATATACATATTTCTTCAAAGAAATTCCACTGCTTTACACAAAAAAGCATTGTGTTCAGGTTGTCTTTTCAAAAACCAGCAGTTTACTTTAATTTAATATAAACTCTATGAAATGACTTATTATCTAGCCTTTTCCAACTAGTTTAAAATAATACTCTTCATATTTATTTCTAGACTTATGAAATTCAAAATAAACCCAGTTGTTATCCTGGAATTTTGCAGCTACAAATAATTTCAGGTTGTTCAAACGGAACTAAAGCAGAAGGTTTAGCTTCATTGAATTTTGGCCAACAAGAGTAAATATGGCACTTTTCTCTATTTTCTGTACATTGTAAGAAAATATCTGTTTTCAAGCGTATTTATGACTGGTGAGATACTGACTGGTGAAAAATAATCGACTGAACCCAACCCAAATTTTAAATACATATGACTATATATTTAAAATTTTTAGTGATAATTGCTGTTGTACAGTGAAGGTTAAAATTTTATGTATATACTGCATAAAGGCCATATATTCCTTTTCAGCTGCTAGACAACAACTGCTGTCTGAGAAAAATATATACCTTGGAGATCTAACAAACCAGCCCTCTATTCGAGGGTTTAAAAGGGACCTGGGTTAATAGCAATATGACTATTATTCATCATTTTTTTAAGTGACTGCCATGACAAAAGCCGTGTTTTGAAAAAGCAAAAATCTAAAAGCTTTAAGCTACATTTATGACAAGTGTTGCTACTTTGATGCGAATGGATGTAAGGATTTTTCTTCCAACAACTTTCGTTGTATTTGCCAGCCAGCTAGAAGGATTTTTGCTGGTAGTTTTTTTTTTTACTTTTGTACTTTTGTTATCATAAATAACCATAGCAACTGGGCTGCCTCACAAATATTTCAAATATTGTTCTTAGAAAAGATTTATTTATCTGCCAATGGCTAAAAGAGTGGCCGGCTTTATGATAGTGCTATAATGAGCGCTATATTTTCATCCGATTATGGTAAAAACTTTCTGTTAAAAACCAGTTGTTTTGTTTCTGTTGTAAAAAAACACGTTTCTCTGCTTTAAAATGTATTTAAAATGCAGATTGTCATTTATTTATGTCATATTTGATATCTGATCTTCAACTTCTCCTAAACTTCCAGATCTCTTATTATGTGACCAGCAATGTTATACATCTATTTGTAACACTGAATATTTCTGTACAGGAGTGCGCTTGGCTGAGTTAGTACTCCTCATTTCTGTTGACCTTTACATTTGAAATCATCTTTCAACACACCTGAGGCCTCTGTTTGCCACTGTATTGCATGCTTTATAATTTCCTCACAATGAATCAAACATCACAAAATTAACAAAAGTTAGCTTTTAATGCATTTGTTTGCATTAGACTATAGGTCATGTTTTCTCAGCTCACCTCTGTGGTAAATACAGAACTGATGAACATGAAACCAGTGTTCTGCAGTGTGTCTAATGCAGGCAACATGAAATGCGTGCAAACATGGAAGTTGATACTGCTGGTGTTAGGGGATTTTAAGTTATTCTCTGACATTTTTGTGATAGTGTCTTGCTGCTGACTCTGGATGAATTTCTCCTACTTGTTAAATCAAACTCTCCCTCAGTGCGCAGAGGCAGCCAAGACCTCCACGTGTTTCTTCCAACATGTGTCAAACGAAAGACAGGGGCGAGCAAGGTGAGGGCAGGAAGCTGCGAGGCAGGGAAAAAAGGGAGGGAAGATGAGACAGGAAAGTGCACAGGCCATTTAGCGGGAGCATGTTCATTAGCATGGAGCATGGGCGCGTTTCATCTCCTCTGGGAAAGTGCTGTGCTATCCCGACATCCTTGATACAGTAAACAAACTATGCCTTGTACAGGCCTTGACGCACAACAACTGTGCCCTCCTCTAGAAAATGAAATCGTTATAGGAGGTCATTCAACTGAAACGAAACTTTTCCTATTAATTACATTCATTGTGGAAACCAATTTCGACAAGCTGAGAGTGCGCAGCCCTGAATGAGCTGTTTTTCTTTCTATTTTTTTCCTTGCTATCTTTTTAGGTTGAGACGTGACTGTCACGTTTCAGACCCTTCAAGTCGACTTATTAGGCCTTCGCCGCGTTGAGAAATTTTGCACTCTCAGCTCGTCTTTTATCAAAATCATTCAAGTTCAGTGCATGACTGGAGAGATTGATGGAAAATTGAGCTGCTCTCTCATGCAGCAAAGAACAGTCCAGTCATTCCCCTCACCCATCACTCCTCAATCACCCCAAATGTGCACAGATATAGACTATTGATAAATGCCTCTGAACTATTCTAAGATGGGAAATTTAAAGGTTTCAGATTTCGCCTTGTAAGTCAGTGGTGCACGGATAAATCTGGCTAAGTACTGGACAGTGATACTCTCTGACACCTAAGGCTATCATGTGTTTCTTTGCTCGGGGATGCCGGCTGCCAATTTCTCTTTGGATGTGTGTCTCTTTCACATGATTGAGCTCTATAACTTCCAAAAATGGCTCCCTAAATCACAGTGTATGTTACAGGGTGTGAATTCTCGCTGATATTGCAGACAGTGCCTGCTGTTTCATGGTGGAGTAACTGTCTTAATATTTTCGGTGGCGCTCACTAAAGGAGGCCCTGGGAGTCTGAATGCATGGCACAGCTTGCATTAAAACACATCTGGCATTCTGCATTACAACATGGCAATATGTTGGTACATAAAAGGGGGGTGGGGCATTTTTTAATTATGACTTAAGACACTTATGATTTATCAACAACCAACCACGGGACTCTTCAGATTTATTAGCATCCCTGTTAAAAAATTTGAAAAAAAAAGACTTGAGATGAATTCATCTAACATCTAAAATTGGAAGTTTTAGAAAAAAGCAACCTGTACATTTGAGGACATTTATTTATTTAGAAAATAAATTATATTAAAGAAATAGTTGTTTGTTTTTACAAATTCACTTTATTTTATCTCGAGACTATTTGTTTGATCACTTAAACTTTCACTTTGCACTCGGATGGCCATGGTTTTCAGAGAAAAAATACCGGTATGGGCTGCACTTTTACCAGTGTAACTAGCTGAGTTTTTTTATAATCATGATGTTAACGTAGGTTATTGTTGCCTATGTGTTTTTTTTTGCTAAGACTCCAGAGCTGGCGAGGGTGCACCACAGAAAATCGACCACGCTGTGATTGGTGGAGTGGTTGCCGTTGTGATGTTTGCAATCCTTTGTGTACTCATTGTGCTGGGTCGGTACTTTGCCAGACACAAAGGTAAAGTACCATCGATGCAACCACACTTAGTTGTGAACACATTGTTAAGAGTTTTAGTGCTTTATTTGCAATGTGAAGTAGAGTTAAATAGAAAATGGAGGTGGAATAGGCTTGCTCCTAATCTCTCCGCACCTCTTTTGCAGGAACTTACTTCACGCATGAAGCCAAAGGAGCCGACGATGCGGCTGATGCGGACACTGCGATCATCAATGCAGAGGGGGGCCACAACAACACAGATGAGAAGAAGGAGTATTATATCTAAACTAGACGGGCCTGGAGTAATTTTTGGGGATGCTGTGGGAGCACTGTGTCCAGCATTGATTGATAATAAGACAGCTTGGGTTAGAGTAAAAGAAGGAGGGAGAAAAGGAGGGAAGTAGAAAAGGCATAGCCTTGGGGGAAGAGGAGGCGTTGTTTAGTCTCCTGTCTGACCCTTCCTGGACTACTGGGTCCTATTCTGTACAGTTTAATTATTTTACAGACAATTTTGTGCCTTGTTCTATTTCTTTTGTCGGTTTATTGGTTTCTATTCACATGCTTGTTGAATTGGATTCTTTCTCCATGTACTCTACTTGATCCTTTGTTGCATTTGGCTTTCAGAGAAGATAGAAAGGGGTCTGGTGTTTGTCAGTGTGTGCTACAACTAGCTTTTAGCTCATGTATCCAGATAGATGAGAGGCCAGCTTACTCACAGATATGTATTTTTTTTCTCTCTCAAGTAATTTCCAGTGTTTTGTAAATTAAACTCAGTATCAACATGTTTCTCCCTGCTGGGTCAAAATCCTGTGGTGCCTCCAAGTTCATCACATTTAGATGCAGGTCTGATTGGTTTTGACATATTCCTGCAGATAACCCGCAGCCCCCTTCACATTCAGACTCACTGTTGATTGCTTATGTACCTGTTTCGAGTAATCACGCTTATCTTTGAATGTATTTGCCAAAAAACTAAGTAAGAGTCATATGTATTATGTTTAAAATCAAGTGGTAAGACACAACCAATCCCTCACAGGTGATCAGATCCAAACGGTAACAGCTAAGAACTTTACTTAAACCACATTCATTTAATTTGTTTTAACAACAGACAGATTTGACAGAGTCTCCAATTTCAGTCGTACCAAATTTGTTCCGGTCTCACTAATTAAACCTGTCATGTCATATTGTTTTTTTGAAGGGATGTTTATATCCTTTTTTGTCCTCAGAGTCATTTAAGTTGAAGTCTTTGCCAGTACAGTTCCAAACACTACATCTAACACTACAGATTTTCACTGACATATTTAATTTGTAACCTAATACAATCTATTCATGCCATATGATTTGTATCTCAGTATCTCCACATATGTTTAATTGTTTAAAACAGTCCAATATCTTTCTGTCAGTAGGGAGTTGGTTCTAAGAAAAGTCCCCTGTGACACATCCAACTAAAAAGAGCCCATACTTAAAGTTGCTAGTTCATCTGTTATTTTTTATTTTTTTACATCATGCATTAATAAATAGAAAAAGTTGAAGTGGCTCTTCAAATCTGTTTAATATTTATCTACTATAAAGAACAACACACCCTGTTTGTGTGTCGGGTATAGCGTATATGTTTCCAGTGTCTCAATTACACAAACCCTGGATGTCTATAGTAAAATTATAACTACATGTCAAATTGAACAAGGCACGTTTAACTTTCTTATTTAGCTCAGGTAGTGTTGTGTTATTCAATTAATGTTAAGAGGGAGAGATGTTGCATGCCATTATTTTTTGTTGTTGCTTCACCCAACTCACTGTTGGCATGGCGGACATCTAGGCTTAAGGGATCTTCAAGAAATGCTTGAACTGCCTGGTTTGCAAGATACAATGGAACAGTGTTAATTTTCTACATGAAAATGGTTCCCGAGGGCAAACCTTTTCCTCACCACTTTCAACACTACATGCCACTTCATTTGATACATGTCACAAAAAACCTCAAAAGTAGAGAATAGCATGAGCACTTGAGTGCAATTAGCAACTCTTCTTATTAAAGACCATCAAAATAACAGGCCATTATGTGCATCGTCATGTGTTTCCATTTGTTGAACCATTTAGTACTGAAGTTTAGAGGTCAAGTTTTGGTTTTGTTTTTATTTTGAAATCTTCTGTTTTACTTTATCCTCATCCCATCACCGGCTAATTTCAGGTTAAGTTTACAGAGACGGTCAGCTCTAATAGTGCCAAAGCAGACCACATCTAATCAAATACATTTTCGAAGGATAGTTTTTATCATCCAAGAGACACGCGACATGGTAGTAAGGCTATGGTTGTTCAGCTTCAATCGTTTATGTTTTGTGTCTCATATTAAAGAAGAAATATGTATCAAACAACAGATAGTAAAGAGTATCACTTTCTCTAAAACTCTTTTTTGTAAGAGGCTGACGCTGTAATATTTTTCATTGTGAATGTGCAAATTTTGGACCTTGAATAGGTAAGATATATTTAGCAAAATTAGTTAGACAGTTAGACACCTATTTAAAAAGCAAATTAGGCTATTTGTGTGAATTAGCTAAACAGATAATTTAGCAATTGAGCTCACTAATTCCAGTAAATAACCATTATCTAGTTTAGGTAATGAGCTACTCAAATGAATCAGCTAAGACCCCAATACATTGTTCATAACACTTATATATTTACACATAGGGACTGCATGCATTCTCGGTCCTGAAAGTCCATAAACCAGGATTATAAACAGCACCACTTTGCAGCATGTTTCTAAAACAATAATTTGTTTTAATTATTTGAAGTACTTTAGCCATCTACCAAAGTTACTCATCCCCAGAACAGCCTTTATTTTGTGCGCTAGTACAGATTACAACACATAGGTAAGGGTTCTTCAATTGCCTAAAACTTCCTTTTTGATATTTGTATTCCATGCATTTAAATGGAAACAAGTATAACGAGTCTTTGTATATATTCCAAATATATTACTTACCCACAACAAAGTTGGAAAGTTTCAAAATTCATATAAGCTGGTGGTAAAAATACATATTTATATTGAACTCAATCAAAAAAAAATACAAAAACTGCCCTAATACAAATCCTCCTTGTTAAACAATTTTTATTCCTTATGTTCTTGTTGGTTTTTTTACTTTATCTTTAGACATTCTTTGTCTTCTAAGGCCAAATGATTTCCCTTTTGGAAGCTTTTATTTTTCTATGGGGGCTTTTTTGGCTGTCTATCTTGTAACCTTGGCAGAGTAATGGCAAAGTGCTACAATTTATCTCCCCTCTTCACCAACCCCAATCACATATTCTATGCCTCTCTGATTCACAGCTAGAAGAGCAAAACTCGTTTGACAATTAGCAAGGGACTTTATTGTATTGCCTGAAGAAGAAATAAAAAAAACACATAAAAACGAATAACCACTGCCTTAAACAGACAACTTGATATCATTATAAAGTAAAAAATTAAAAATGAGTGAAGGACATATTGTAGTACCTTCTTCTGATCTTGAGGGATATGGTTAGAATGGTACTCCTATCTTGTACATATATCTGTCCTTTCTACCTTTCAGGCCAATACTAAGGCAAGTTGTAAGTTTATGCACTATAAACTTAAATCCTGTTTGGACAAAAATTATAAATAAATAAAAAATGAAATACATTCATTTTGCAAATTAAATATGTTAAGATCAGTTTTTTTGTGGTGCAGTGGGGCCAGTATTTATGACAGAAAAATTATATTTGGCCTTAATTATTTTGTCGCGTTAACTGCATTTGCTATTTATTTAACGATTTCCAGGATGAAGGCTGAAAAGCATTTAAAGAGAAGAATACAGTGCTAAAGGCTATTGTAAACTAAAATAAAAACTTTTTTTTTTTTTTTTTTTTTTTTTTTCTGGATTGTGGAGTTGCGATGTCATGAACATGCACAGCTATGTGCATGAGAAATGGTATTCTGGGCTTTGATATCTATCTTAAATGGTAACTGTCGCTTTTGATGGATTAACTTTGATAAAAAGGCTGTTGGGAAAATTAGAAAAAATGTATTTTAATTAAATTTTTCATTTATGTGACATGAAATGTAGTTTTTATTTCACTCTCTCAGGTTCATGAGTGTTATAGTTTTTTTTCTTTTTTCTTTTTTTTCTGCATCTCAGGTAGAATGCAAATTTTAAGCCCCAATTATATATATGCTGTAGTACCACAGGTATTGGAAGACATAACAAAAATCACAAGATGTACATGTTTCTCTCAGTTGTACATGTTTCTGTGTTTAATATGGTGCACTGTTACGGTAAATGTTAAATATTATTTTGCATAGACCTAGTTCACAAAGAAAACTAGATTTGTTAAGCAGCTGAAAACAATGTACAGTTGGTGTTAACAAAATCACAATGATGTTCATGACACTTCTTCTTCCACTGTTCCTCTTTACTCATGTCGTATTGGTTAATTAGTAATTATAGGATGTTATCACAGCCCTAAAACATCTGTTTGCAACATGCATAGCTTTTCTTATTAGAAGGTGGTGTATTTACTGTGACATGAAATTTATGAATGATCTGTAACCTCTTTGATATTTGAATAAGACTCATGTTTAAAGCCTGTAGGACGAAGGGGAGGGACATGAAGAGAAAAGAAATTGGGGGAGGTGACGATTTTACAACCCTTAGATATGTTGTTTAGGTGGTTGAATCTTGAACTATTTTTATTTTTTGGTTTCCAGGTGATATTTTTTTCTCTATTTTTTGTGTAGTGAAGAGGATGTTTTTTTTTCATTTTACCATACACGTTTTGTATTGGTTCATGCCAACATTTTTATAAAAGAAAAAAAAAACTGAAGAGTACTTGTCTTAATAAAAAGATATCAATGTTTAAAGTGGTGGTTTTATTTATTAATTGAAAAGGCTTTCCAACCTATACTGGCCTTGTGATCTTTGTTAGATCACAAAGTAGCTGAAATTATTTTAAACTGCTCATTTTCATTTTTCACTGGTCACACACATGCCTAGGCATTACCACAAAACCTGTTTAATAAAAAAAAAGTAGAACCTATCTGTCAACACGAAGTAAGCTGAAGAATCAGTAGAGAAACAGTCATTATCGAAAGTCCTCATATACCATGGTACTCCTAGGAATAACACTGAGAGCCATTATCCACAAATACAGAAGGCAGGGGAGTTGCCTGGTGACCAAATTTACTGTTGGATAGCCGCACATAAAGAAAAAGCTTATATGTCCATATTAAAACAAAAGAAAACTGATCCAAAATGGTATCCAGGGAACAGTTTCAAGCCCAAACCACTGCTGATTATTTACACATAGGTTGGTGTCACATTCCACATCGCTAAATTTGGGGAAAATATTCTGTGGACTAACAAAATAAAGTCAAACATTTTAGAGTGTTTCTTATCTGTTTCACCCGGACTGAAACACATTTAAATTTTTTTAGCTAAACAGATTATCATTTTTCTGCTATTCTTTAAATTACATTAATTTAGTATAGTATAGTATAGTATAGTATAGTATAGTATAGTATAGTATAGTATAGTATAGTACAGTATAGTTTTCAGTGACAAATATATTATAATCATCTAGCAATTTCTGCATTTGTCTGCAAATATAGGCCACCTCTTTGCCACTTGTTTTATTCACAATATTTTTTATTTATTCACAAAAATGATGAGTTCAATGATTGAACTCCACAACATTATTATGATCACACCCTTTCAATCAATGATTGTGTTACACAGAATAAGCTACATGCATGCCATGATGCTTGGTTATCTTGTAACTTACTACACTTAACAAGAAATTATTCACCATTAGGAGATTTAAGACTTAAATAGTACTTCGTAAAATTCACTTGGGAACCTCACTGAGTCCCATCATTTTCCAGAGCAGAAAAGGAGAACATTTTACCACGTATTTGTTGTCAAATTCGCTTTGCTTGTTTAACAAGGTAAAAGCATTAGGTAGATTGAACCTTTTCACTTCATTCTGCCCTCCTGGAACTTGTCAAATCTACAAAAAAAGAGAGCGAGCTTGCAGGAAAAAATATTGTACCGCTGTCGAATGGATGTTAGTGAATGGCAGCAGCTGCAGCAATCTAGGCTCCCATCGGTGACTGACAAGCTCGTTGTGGTGCAGACAGAGGCGAGAAACGTTTTAAACGACACGATGACTGACACAGACAGGCTCAGGGGCCCTGTTATACTTTCTGGCTGAACACTGGATGCTGGTGATTTGACAAATTGATAGGCATTTTGGGGAACAAGACCTAATTCATAACCATAAGCTATTCTGTCATAATAATTCTGTCAGTACCGCCATTTTCCATTACTTTTAAGTGATCCATTCCAGGTAAAGGTCAATAACATTATTCAAACTTTAACGGTAGTACTCTAACCTTCAAAAACAGACACTTTTCTACCTTATTCATACAATCATTTGAATGTAATGGCTCGCTTAAGGAGTATTAAATAGCTGTACAAAGACTGACTCCTTTTGTGACTCATTATGACTTAAGATTTGTATCGTTTTTTACTTCTATTAACACAAAGTAAAATGTTTAGGTTGCATAGAGCACTAAGTAGCACCCCTGGTAAAAAACGTCTCAGAATAAATTAATTGTATGTGTCAGTACTTTAGTCTGACAGTGGAAACTTTGACTTATGAATTGACTTATGAATTTTTTTGACTGTATTTATTAAATTGGATTAAAACATTTAAAATCTTAAATTATTTAAAAAAGTATTTTCAACCAAATTATTTTCAATTATCATCACTTCAAAGAATTTTGACCAAAGAAACTTTAAATATGCTGTAAATTGTCTTCTTAGTTCCTTCAAAATTAACACAACTTATATGGATTTGTGTTGAACTTGCAAATTTAGGTAAGGGTAAAATAAAATACCGTATTCTAATTTTAGGTATCAAACATCACCTATTGGGGTCCATAAAAAAAAAATTCAATTAAGTGATCTAATTAATTTTAAAGAAACCAAATTCACATTTGGAAGAAATCAAAGGAAATTATTCAGTAAATTACTCTAAACCGTATGTACTGAAGTGAAGTGAAGTGAAGTGAAGTGGCACAGAAAAAATGTTTGATCACATGAAGAAAAAGATGCACAAAAAGGCCTAGAAAGCAAAATAAATAAATAAAAAATATGTAGAAACATTTATGTTGCTATGTGCAAATGCATGTAAACCAAAATAATATGAACTGTTGGCTCATAAGAAAGTTTATTACTTTCATTATCACTGTAAAACAAAGGAGAAATTGAAAAAAAATGGTCACAATGTTGCTGAACCTTTAATGGGGTAGGGTAACGAATATCACTTCACCATTAAACTTGAAGAAAGGTTTTGTGGAAGCATAGGTTAAATTCATATGGTAGCATCTGTGATTCTCATGTTTATGCAGAAAATAATGCAAGGCATCAAAAGTGACCATAAGTAACTTTAAATAAGGACTACTTTTCTTCCCAATAACATACAAAGTAATTATTTAAAGATGTAAATGTTGCTTGTGTGACAAACACAAGGCTAGATGAGAAATCAGTGTAGTTTTACCAGCACACACGCAGGATGGGTCAAAAAATGTTATCCAAACCTCATGAAAAGCATCAGAGAGTGCCATGTTGATTTCAACAAGTCACCCTAGCAACTACTTTTAAAGCTTTTTATGCACCATTACTAGGATGCCAATGATCTTGATCATCACTGTGATCTGAATCATTAAAAATGACTTCTGTACAACACCAGCATGTGATGTTTCACATTATTATTACTAATCCCATTTAAATGTTCAATTTTAATTTAGAATGACACGTTTAAGTATAATTAGCACAATGGGGAAATTAAGAGTGGACGAATGTTTAAGCATGGCCTGTTTGGCTGACTAATTAATTGATTAAGATTGATGGCATGTACCACTTGGCTTGGCTAAGGTGTAATTAAATCTTGCAGGAATAAATAGTGAGTGAACAAAGCATGTAATGCAACATGCTCTGACTATCACTACCTTAACAACCTTGCTGTACAGCCCTATGAAAACTATTTGTATTAGTTTCCACAGAAGTACTAAAAAATAATGTTTTTTTATGTATTTGTCATATTCTAAGAACAGCCAATACACCTTTTTACTCACAAGATTAAGACCATAGATTTCTATTCCTTTTTAGACAGACACCATTTGGAATAATAATCTTTACTAAGCAAAACACATACAGAGGATATTAAAACTAATATATATGCACCATTAATGTGATGTTTTCCAATTATACAATTATTTTTACTGCTTAATCCTTGCAGGACCCACGACATTGTGCTGTGTATACTATTAGACTAATACTTTGCTCAAGTACCCTTCTATTTCCATCCCTGGCATGTGCTCATTTGTATGCTGTAGCCCAAACTATGATTTGCAGAGAGATGACAAAGGGTTAAAATGATCTTATTTAACAAAAGAATAAGTCAGGAGAGGAGTACAAAACATCAAAAAGGAGAGTTCTGTCCACAACCTGCACAAACTGTCAACAAGTGCTGGTTGTGGCCTACATGTGATAGCAGTCTCTTGCATTTGTATCCTGTTCCTACTAAGAAATGAAGCTACAAGACAGAAGCAAAATCATGTTTAGTCCTGGCTGCATCCATCCCTGATCCCCCCACAAATCAGTCGTGGCAATAGTAAAAATGTGTGTGACATTTTATGTTTTTGTTGTTTTCTTTTGATCTATGCAAGGCTTTATAATTGTATTCTACAAAATAACCTTAAGGTATACTCTGCCTCTGACCTATTCACTGCTTCAGATAAGAACTAGCTCCCCTGTGAACCTTTGATAGTGAAATATAATTATTAAAATAAACTGTTTCTAAATTTGCTTTACCATATTTTGTCAAAGCCTGGCATTTTAACAGAAATTTGCACACTTTAGAGATGCAGTGTACTGTACGTTTGTGCACTATTTTAGACCCCTCATCTGTCCATTGCATTAAGACTTTATCTTTTGACGCAGGAATTACATTCAACTCTCTATTCAAGGCACACATTTGCAGATACCTCACCCTGCTGCAATACCAATGCCAAAAACCATCTTTAATCCCAAAATTACTATAGGTCATCCCCCCATGAGAGCTCCTCAATGAACTGAGGGCAAGCCGCAGTTTGTCCCATGTCTGGCAAAGATTTGAGAAGACGCTTGCCTACCCAATGTTTCGAATGGATTCCCTTACCTATCAAATATAACCCCGGTGTCCTTTCAGTCACAGGTGTGTTGTGCCTTCCAGTAATGGTAACGGGAGTTGTGATTGTGGCTGACATCTGTTTCTCAGGTGGACAAGACAAATTTGTTGATCCTGGAGAGCAATAGTTACACTTGGTTGAACTGTACAAGGTCACCTTGGTGTGTCTGCAGCATTTCTTCAATCTTTCCCAAGCAATATTTCCACAGTGGCAGCAGGCTTCATCCAACTTTTTTTCTTTTTTTTTTTTTTTTTTAAAGGCCAGTGCCATTGGAGACTGCTTTTGAGGTCCATGCGGTTTATCAGCAATCTTCAGGTATGTGGTATATGTCAGTCAAAGAAGAGCGTGGCCTCATATTAGCTTCAGTTAAAGTGAAGCCTTGTTTATTCTGTTTTCCAAGTAAATGTGATATATACCATTTGTGACAGACGGACGGACGGACGGACGGACAGACGGACGGACGGACAGACAGACAGACAGATCAAGCCAATAAATAAAAGAGAAAAATGCTCAAACAAATAACCTAGTTTTGTGAAATATATTTTAATTTATATATATAATATATTTTAACTTATTTGCCATCATTTACACATGTGTTTTATTTCTATGACAAATCCTACATGACTTGAAGGTTTGGAAAATGTCAAGTCATGTTCTGAGGAAACAGATGAGCTGGTTGTTTCAAGCAGTCTTGAAGGACGAGCACCTGAAGCCTGTGATAACCACAACACAATTATCTCTAACTGCTGCTGGATGACCCAGAGAAATCTGCATTAATTAAAGTCACACACAGCCAGCCTGTTAATCCCATACCAAAGTGTCAGGGAGAAGAGACTTGTATTTGGGAGGTGATTAACTTCCCAACCTGAAAGATGCTGTGAACAGCACTATGGGCTCTAATTTCAGTGGTGTTGCTGCTTGATGTTTTATTGCCCTGATATTTATTCACAGATTGATGTTTACCAAGGGAGGGAATATGTTGGATGTTGATGTGGAAATTTAAGGTGCGATTAATGAGAAAAAACATTGGGCTAAGAAAGAAAAACAGTTTTTTTTTTTTTTTTACTCCTCTCTTCCTTAAAATATTAAATGCTTCAGACAGGATATGTGTAATCATCTGCTCAGTCTCAGCTTGAAGCACTATATCCTATGATGTCCCCCACAACCAGATCTCAAGGTGATTCCTCTCTGCAGAGGCAAAGTTTTTTATTTTTAGCCAATTTATATTGACGTTCCGCTTAATAGTCACCACCCACATAAAATAAGCAGAGCTACGTTTCCTAATCTTCTCCTCTTATCTTTTACTGTGCTTTCACTGCATGTAATCTTCCTATCATATTTAGGACTGCCAACGCATAATTAATTTCAATTTAAACTAGAGTCTTAATGCAAAGTAGTTGTTTGTGATTATCTTTTAGGAGAAAGGTTTAACAAAGATATTATTGAAGCATGATTTTGTTTCAATTATCTGGTTTCTGTCAGAGCTTTTTTTTTTCTGTGGGAGAAAAAAAAAGTCTAATTACAGTGCCTTCCAAAAGTATTTAACTTGAACTTTTTAAATTTTGTCATGTCAAGAATGTGAAAGAAGTCGTGCTTGTAAATCAGAAACAAATATGACATAAATTTAAATTTATTTTACAATTTATTTTCAAAAAACTGCTGTGTGTATTTATACCCTGCCACCATGAGTCAATACTTTGTAGAACCACATCTCCAGCAATTGAAGCTGTGGTTCTTTAGGGTGTTTCCCAGCTGGGTACAAACAGAGATTATTCTTGCTCATATTTTTTGCATAACACCTCAAGCTCAATCGAACTGGGTAGAGAGAATGTGTAAACATCAGTTTTAAGTCTTGCCACATATGTTCTCTTGGATTTAGGTCCTCACTTTAAATCAAAACATGATTTTATTTTTTGTTGCTCTTTATTATTTTTTTCTCCAAAATATGTATTTGCTTTATGCTTTGTCAACAATTGTGATCAGTACAGGGTATTCGAAGTGTCCTCAGTTCCTGCCATTTTCTGTCCAACAATTATGGATTTATTTGTGGTGGTCTATCAAAAAAAAACAACTGAAAAAACACATTAACAAGTGGGACTATAACAAAATGTAACAAAAAAGTTCAATGCAAAGATATTTTATTTAGCTGTTGTGACAAAAAAAATGCTGAAATCCTCTTACTTCCCTTGAAAAACCTTTAAATCGAACATACTGAGCAAAGGCAAGCTGGTGGGTTGCTGCAGGAACAATGCAACCTTAATAATTTATCACGCTGAGTCTATTTTCACTTATTAAATTAATTATTTAGGTAATTAAAAGTTACATGTTTTAATTAAACTGCCAATGAATCCTAACAGTGGTCCTCCACCTGAAAAGAAGGCATCACTGCGCCCGAACTTAAATTCAGTCCCATTTGGGAAGACATGGGTGAATAAAAAATTATCTTTTCATGCTCTGTAACCCATTCATGCCACTCGTTTTATGCCTAAATTGGAGATAATAATATATTGTTTTATTAAGACAGAGAAGAGAAGCCTAAAATAAAAATGAGGGGAAATCGTTTTAAACTTAAGAAGAACTTGTGCATAGAACTCCATAAAAAAATGTCCGATTATGTTTCTAAATAAAAAAAAAGAAATGTGAAAACAGATCTGTAGACTTTTCTTTAGCAGCCTGCAATGCATATTCATATAACAAAACCTCTCTCTCACCAACCCCTCTTACTCCTGAATCGGTTAGGTGTCTCTTCATTTCATGCTCGGATCCTCTACCACAGGCCTGGGAGCTTGAGGGTTCTTTACAATATCTTAGCTTTTTTTAGAACTTCGCTCTTCTGGACTAAGATGTCGGATCTTTCTCTAGGTATCTCCAGGTATTGCAGCCACTTTGCCAGTGTGGGGGTCACTGCTCCAATGACCACGGGCACTACAGTCCTAGTTTGTCCTTGAGCCCTTGGTATTTCTGCAGTTTTGGAGTTCCTGGTGTTTCTATAATACATGGCCTCATAATCACACTGTCCTATGTAATTTTTCAATGATCACAATATCCGGTTGGTTGGCCAAAACCATTATGTCTGTTTGTATTTGGAAGGCCCACAGAATCATAGCTCTGTCATTCTCCACCGCCTTTGCAGCTGACTCCCACTTTGACCTGGGGATCTCCAGTTTGAATTTTGAACTGATGTTTTAACACACTATACCAGCACTTGGTTGTAACATTACATATACAATTATTTTCTTGTAGTATCTTACAACCTGCTAAAAAATGCTGAATTGTTTATCAATACCCTTTGCATAGCCTGCACATGGGACCTTGCCTAGTATGGTAGATCCATAGAGGAGTTTTTCCTCCCACAATTGTTCCTGCAATTCCTTATCTTTTGGCTTCCATTGTCTGACACATTCATTGGTCACTTCATCTTTCTTTCTGTCTTCCTGATATATTGTTGAAGCTTGGATGCTTTATCTTCAGTGATGGTTCTGGTGCTCACAAGGCCTCTGTGTCCTCCTTTGCGTTCGGTGTATAGCCTACGGATAATGGAAGTAGGGTGGAAAGCATCGTAAGTAGCGTTTGTGTTTTGACAACAGTGGTCTGAATTCCCTTCTTTGGCAAACTTATTTACCCCAGGAGGATTTCAGTTTACTACATTGCTGTTGATTACCTGGAGCCTGTTCTTGCCATTGAGCTAACGTCTCAGAACTTGTGTTACTCGTTACAGACATCTGGCTGTTGTAGCTTTCCTTATGTCCTCTTTGCGGTTGACATTTGCCTGTGGTATATAAAGGTACTTAGAGCGCTCTTCAACATATTTGATTCTCCCTTCTGAAAGCACAATCCCCTCTGTGTGGGTTATCTTTCATCTGTTTAACAGAACACCAGTGGGGACAAAGTATCTAAATATTTTCCACATTTAAAGATTTCTAAAACTGACTTAAAGCTGGCCTCAAGGGAGGTTTTTCCACAGGCTCATGGAGTTTGGAATGAAGACTCTGAAAGTGCTGCTTAGCTGGTACAGTATCAGGCATTCATTGAGACATTCATGTACAGTAATTAATATATATGTATATATATATATATGTTAATTACGTGTATGTGTGTGTGTAAATTATTATGTATCAAGATAAATAAGTGTTTGCTGTGCTTTTTTAACCAACAGTCTGGATTTTGACATGCATGAATGTTTTCTTATTTTGGCTTTGAGCTAAATATTACACATTTTGGCTTAGAAACTTTTTTTGTAAGATTAACCAACAGCAACTGTAACCATTGCTTTGTGTTTTGGCTATGGAGATTTTGAAGAATTGGATCTAGAGGTTTATAATGAAATGTTTGTAATCCCCTCCCTTTGTTCAGCTGTGTAAAGGATAGAGTCTTTGACTAGTAAAACATTGTCGAGCTGCGTTGTTTATACAGTTTGCTCGTGTGGCTGTTGCTGCAGATCCACACTAAGTCTACATTGATGCAGCCGTTAAAAGTCCACATGTGCAGCATGACAAAGCATCAAAAGAGTAGGGAAGCCATCATCTTAAGAATAATACTTGTTCTATTACTGTGTAGTAATTTTAAGACAGAAAAGCCGGAACATGCGATCTGTGAGCGCCCAGTGTTGGAAGCACTCTCACTGAGTTGCTGTGAACAAAAGACAACAGAGCTGGTGAGAATTGAAACATGTGTGCAGAAAAAGTACATAAGAGGCAAGTTAATGGAAACAAGATGGAACCCACTTTTCTCTTTGTGGTTAATTAATTTCTTGAGGAATTATGGCAGTATCACTGTGTCATTTTTAGAATTTTATTGCTGACCCATTAGTAATAAAGGCAAATATGAAGGTGAACCATCCAAACAGTTTGGCTAACGATTACCCATAAACACACCCTAAGATATTTTACCTCTGTTCAACACAGTTGGTCATTTTAAACTATATTTGACTAAATAATACAGTTTTCGTGTAGTCTAGTGAATAGAGATGAATCTGAAATCAGACTTACATACATTGTTTTCAAATACTTTGAGATTAAATTGAATTAAACGATACAAGAAAAATATGGAGGTATAGTTTTTCCAAAACTTTCTTTAAATTCTTCTTCTAATACAAAGGCTTTTGTGAATATTCTGTCAGAAATTGCAAACTCTCTTTCAATAATGTTGTTATAAATAAAATAAAATAATATAAACAAATTGGAACAGTAATTACCACAGCAGTTGGTACTGTTTCACAGAAAAAAAGAAACAATAGGGCAAGTGAGTATTAAAAAAAGAAAAAAATTCTCTCCTTTGTCTGAAAGTTTACACACCCTAGATCCACTAATAAACTTTACTTGTCCAAAAGCTGATGCAACTGAGGGGAACTAAAGACCAGAAACAGAGAATTAGTAAAGAAATGCCTAGGTGTTTGGTCTTTGGCACCATCTAAAATCAGAGACCTCTTGTGTTTTTATAAATTACTTATAAAACTTTTTAAATTTCTTGTTTTTTCTGTTGTTGTGTTTTTTTCTTAATTGCCTTCCTGTCTACAAAAACCCCACATCATTTAGGTTACAGCAGTAGCAGAGTCAAATCCCAGCTCGAACGTCTGTGGAGAATAAACATAACTGTTTTTGCTGGTGGTTTGAGTGAATTCTGGATGGATTGTGGTAAAAATTATAACTTTGGAATCTGTGAAGCCTATGGTTTTAGCACATGTGAATTTGCAACAGTCAGAGCCATGTGTTGAAAAGCTGAGCATGATATCTGCAGCTATGTCAGTGTTTGATTTGCATAGAAATTCTTTTGAACAGCTTCTACCCGTTTCTGTGGATAGATGTAGGATCACACAAAAATGTGGAATGAGATAATTGTGCTTATTAATCTATAAGAGTTTGCACAAAGGTTTAGGTCTCACCAGAGTTTGCTTGAATGACAGCTCATTCCTGCAGAATTTCAGATTTTGGTGCAGTTGAGATTTATGAACTGCCTCACTCTGACAATACGTATCTTCTTAGCTCTGATAATTTTTTATTGGACTGAAAATTTAGTTAAATTCTGTTAGGTTTACTTCTATTAAACCAATTCTTAAGGTACTTTATACATTATTTGGATCCCAACAGATTCCAGTTGCAAGTAATCCAATTTGATTTGAAAAGAAATGCACGTTTTTAAAAAGGAAACCCAGCAGATCAGGGATTCATGATCCACACAGTTTTATTTGGGTCATTGTCCCATATCTGCCCAAACTTTAATCTGAAAAGGGGACACAACATTTTCCCAAACTGTTGATTCACTTAAGATAGTTTTTCTAATCAATCCTGCAGCAAAACAATCCAGCACTATCATACTCTCATCCCCAAACTTCACTGACATGATAATGTTCTTATTTGTTTTGGGGTTCAATATGTTTTGCTTTTGTTTTGGGGTGGATTTGGAAACTTCACACCAACCCACAATCAGAGTGGACATTCTCTGGTATCTTTCAATTGTACCCAAAGAAAAAACATCATTGTGGAGGATTAGATTTTCTCCTAAAATCTTGCCTGATTCTTTATATTTTCCAATGCATAATTTCACACAAAAAGCCCTTTATTTTATTTTATTATATTGAATTAACCAATTGGAAGATTAGAAGGCATTGCATCATTATCTTGAGATTTAAAATGACATAGTAAGTGAACATTTGACTTGAAAGAAAGTAATACAAACCTATCAAAACAAATCTTTCATTATTTCTGCCTTTAGAGAATATAAATAATTCTTATGATCCTAACTGAATAAACAGTCCTACCTGAGAAACATTTTTTGTTATGATTCTGGCCTGTCTGCCAAGCCCATCTGCTCCACCTGTGCTGCCAGCCAGCAGGTCATCAGGTTAATGTCACCTGTTAAGATGCAGTTAAATAAAGCTCTCTGGTAGGGAGGTGGCAACATAGTTCTTGAAGCATATTTGTGAGTAATATCCAATGAATATTGCCAGACTTCAAGTTGATGACCATGTTTTGTGATTCATAGATTTCCTTGTCTTGCCTGCCCTTCTGATTATTTGACTGATGACCTTTTTTCTGATTTCTAAAGTCCCCGCCATTAGATTTGTCAGCCTGGAACTGCCTTTGTGTGCCTAACCTCTTCTCTCTGCCCTGACGCCGATTAACACCTGACCCACAGATCTTTCTGCTAAACTTTGCTTCTATTATTTAGACCCAACCTGGGTTTCCCACCTTAGGCATCTAAAAGAGAGAGTCCATTCTCTTCTATGCTACGGAGCCTGTTTCTTTATATCTGTCTGTCATCCATTATTTTATATTGTTTCAATAAATTGACCCCTCAAATAATCTATGCTGTGTCGGCTGAAACTGCGGGACCTCCTTTCTCAAACGTGCTGTAACAGTTTTAGTTAGAATTAAAGTCTAAGTTTTTTTTCATGCATTGAACATAAATATCTGATTGTACTGCAATACCGACTTTTTGAAACCAATGTTACTCATATAAGAGAAAAAAAATCTGAAAAAAAAGAGAGGTGGAAAAAGGAACTTAAATTATTTTATGCAAATTATTAGGAAAGCAATACAGTAGGGAGTTGATGTAATTAGCTTACCTTTAACCACATTGCCTATGGCTTTGATCTCAGATCTTTTAAGAAGATTTTGTCTTTAACCCAAAGCATATTTCATTTAAGCCCATTTTAAAGAGACACAAATTATTCCCAGCCTTGTAATGCCTTGTTTCTTATTGTAGAAATGATGAAAATAAATAAGCATGATAAAAAAAAGCTTAAAACTATAGTATAGAAGTGCTATCTGCTCACTACAAATAAAAAGCTGTCTCAATCTTTTACATGAAGTAAAGCTTGTTCCAAGTTGACGCTGGACTCCACAAAACTAATAATTTGCATTTGTTCCAGCTTTCAGTTTTTATGGACAGGATTTCAACACGCAGTAAAGATAAAATGACAGGAAATTAAATGACATTAATGTTGTTAATATGTCAAAATCTTAAAAGTCTCAAGGAATACTACTAATTTGAAGAAATTCTCTAAATGTTCTGATGTGCTAGATGGCTGCATATTTATGTGCAGAGTGGAAGGTTTTATTCCAGTATACAACATGTTCTTGCTGCAGTGTCTTTGTCCTAAATTACATGTTATATACCCACATTACTCAAGGCTCACTGACATAAATCAGCAAGAACATTATTTTACTGGACTGTATTTCTACCCGTACCCAGGAACACAGCTTCAATTGCCACACAACTGATTGTGATCTCGTTTTTCAAGCCATTCACCTTGTGATTACACTGAATGCTCAGCTGTCCAGGTGGGAGGAGTTTAAACATTTTCTGATGAACCCAACTCGCTTTCTATAGCTGGCAAGCAGTTGGATTGCTTTCCTTTGTGTTCCTGCTTCCTCATTAGTAATGGCTTATGGAATTCAGACTCACTGTACTGTATTCAGCACCAGCGAGCCAAGAGCACCAAATAACAGATGTATCATTTACAAGTAAATGCTCCAAATGGATTCCCATGGCAAAAGCCTGCTCAACTGGTCGTTACCGTTTGAACCAACCGTAAAGCCTTGGATAATTACATTATGTTTTGCAGGCTGTTGTTCATCAGTTAAAGGTTAAGAGTATTAATTGTAACACAAACCGAGGCTTGCATTGTGTGGCCCGGCAGCGTGATCTTTAGTTGCTTAGTCACTTTGATATGCATGTGAATGTCAAATTAAAGAATCAAGCCCTAATAGGCAGCCATTATTGTGAGTGAGGATTCTTTGTGTTAATCTGAGGTCTAATCACTTATTCAATCACTAAGCATTGTGTTGGTGCTCTCCCTCCGCCCTGTCAGGGCTGCACTCTTAGGAATATAAAAATATAAAACAGTTTTTGTTTTTTTTTCAATACCATGGATACACTGGCCATAGGCATCGCCTAATTGGTTATCCAGAGTACTAACGAGGTTTTACCACTCGTTTTAATTAAATGTGAACTCGCTGCCATGTTAACTATGTAATTTATGCCTTCCACTCATGGCCACTACTCTACATTGTACATACAAGCTTACAAAATGCAACAAAAAAAAAGAACTGAGCGACAGTTTTTCCTATAATCTGACATATGCTGAAACTATATACGTAAAACAGAGATTTCCCTCTTATGCCATAACTCTTGTGAAGCACAACTATGAATTGTAATCCCACAGGACAATGCAAAATCAAACCAGCAAGTCTGAGGGAAGATTAGACTTTTCCATTGCTGCAGGAACATGAATGATGCAGATATTGATGTTTTAGCAGCCAAAACATCAATATCTGATCATTCTTATGAATGGAATTGAACTGACAAGCTAACATTTAGCTTGTCGATTCAATTCAATTTAGTTTATATATATATACAGCCAATTCCCAACACGTCATCTCAAGGCACTTTACAAGAAGAATCAATTTAATCCAGTTATAATATATTTGAATTAATCCTAGTTATCGAACAGAGCACCAGGCTCATTTCATAATTCAGATTAGCTTTCGATTGAAAGAAACCCAACAGGTTGCATCAAGGCATTGACTTGCTTCCCTTGATCCTCCCAGACCAGCATAAAGCAACAACAAACACTTGCTTGCATTATGTCATTAACTTTACAGCAATCTTTCATACCGAGCATGAATTTAACAATAGGGGAGAGGAAAAACTGAATATGAAGTAAAAAAGTAAAAAAGAAATTATGATTTGTTTTCTTTTTTCATTGGTAAAAGATCTACAGAGTGCATCTTGCATTTATAATTGCCCCCCAATCAATAAATATTTTCATAGGACCTCTCACTCCAGTTTAAGCTTTCATGTCTTAATCAACTTTCATCATCTAAAAGAAAAAAAACAAATGCTAGTCTTCTGAGCAAAATTCCAAATTAAAGGGTTATTTCTACAGGTATTGTGTTATTATTCTTTATTTGTGCACTTGTACCTGAAATGTTTTTCTGTTTTTCTTAGTTTTAGGTTTATTTTTCTATTCATAAAAATATGTAACCTTTAATTTGATCCCAATGTTTTGTTTACTTGCCTTTGCTCGCAAGGCACTACACAATAATATGAATTCCTGCACCAAGGATTATTTATTTTTTATTTTTTAATACAGGTTTCTACTGCACCACCTTACTGCTCAAATATGATTAGCACTTCACAGTCAAGTTCCATTAAAGGAACAAAGGGAAAGTCTACATTCATAAAGTTCCAATAATGTTTTGTAATGGAACATTACACTGTAATGAACAACCAAAAATTGTTCTTTATGGAGCCACTAAAGTGCTGTGAACCAGAGAGACACGGCTACCGCCTTGTGCTATAATACTAACACATCTGCAGACTGCAGTCAAAGTCAGAACCATTCGGGGTTGTAAATTGTTCCTCCTGAATTGAAGGAGTCATAATGTACAATTTGGTTCAACCCTAAAGTGTCAACTTGGCCTGTGTGTAGGGAAGCAGATTTTCCTGTCCCTGGAGGGGCTGCTGTTCTTTCACCTTCCACCTGCTGATGTTTGGCACAACAGGCCCTCACACATCCAATTTCTGCATGTGGACGAAACCAGATGTTGCAGAATAATTTTGCTAGGTGAAAGTTAGTCCCCCCTTTCTCCTGAAACTCTAATCATATTAAAGTTGTGGAGTTCTGACACACAGATGTGCTTGTGCACATCCTGGATTGTCTATTTGAAACCTGCTCTGCAGTAAACAGGAGTGAAAACCTCCAGGAGGGAGTTCAGGGATGGTTGTTTTCCTCGGCCCGTCTTATTTGCCTCCATCTGAAAAATAAGACTTTAACCTGATTCTGATAGGGGGCATGTCTCAAATGCGCCACAATGTCAAAAAAGGCAGTAAGCTGTCTAGCGCAGCAACAATTATTAATTTTTTTTCTTAAAAGCTGAATAATACAAGCATATTTTCACTGTGATCCGGCGATTTCAATAGTCTATATGAAAAAGTATTGCTCTCAATGCAAAGCCTTTTTTTTTTTTTTTTGCAGGAGGCCGTTTACTTTCCTTAGGTCCAGTCTCCCATTAATAATTTGCCTTCAGCCTTCACATGCATAAAAATTGCAACTTGTTGGTTATGAGAGAGAACCGTGAGGATGCACTTTGAATGCCAATGTAGCGATGAATAAACAATGGCTCACTGCTCCAGGAGCAATGCAGAGCTGCCAGAAGACATTGCTTTGGGTCCGCAGGCTCTCTTAATGGGTTTTTCCACAGACCAAGTCTTTCACTCAGCTGTGAATAGGAGACTGTTTTGATCTTGGGGAACACTTTAATAATTTCTAACAAAGCAACAATTCCCTAGGCGCTTTGGACAACCTTGGCCGATTCCCTTCGATTATCCTACAGCCACTCAACGCTCTTTAAACCTTAAATGAAAAGTCCTTCAATGGCTCAAAAGTTGTGGTACATGAGAAAAAGAAAAAAAAATCAAACTTACTTTAAGAGCCTGTCATTTTCAGCAGAGGTACCTTGAATTGGGGTTCATTGGACCTATTACAACAAACAAATGGGTTAGCTTGGAATTTTAACCTACTACACCCTATAGATTTTAAAATAACATTTCAAATCAATAAAACCGGCTCGTTTCTCTGCATTCTTTCTCAACCGAGATGCTTGAAAAGCAAATGAAATGCTATGATTTACTTGGAAGGCAGTGGGAGACTTATAACCGTCTATGTAGTGTTACAGTGCCACCTGGTGAGTAGTTTTGGATGATAATTTCAAAACTGTTAGTCAGTGTACCTCTTAATTTTTTATTGTCTGATTCAATCATGCATTCTGCTGATGTTATTCTTTTTTCTTTCTTTTTTGTTTATTTTAGGTTCTGAAACACCAATTACTTCTAAATCTTAAAAAAAAAATTTTTTTTTAAGTCTTAATTGTTATTAGCATAAACTGTGTCCCAAACCACAGTCAAACGTATGATCCGGATATGGGTAGATTTAAGCAAACAGAGCTTGGTAAAACATAGAGTTAAGTTTTCAAACCAAAGAATCCAATGGTAAAAAATCACACATAAGTTAGCTTATAAACCAATATATGATTCTTATTGAAATTTTAACCAAATACAGTAGGATTTCACTTGCCACAAAAGTTTAAAAGAAACAGAACATGATTAAACATATTACATATAAACCAAAAAGTGCCATCACTCACTGAAGCATAAATATAGGATGAGTTGTAACAAGTGCTTATTCAACAGAAGATGTTAAAAACTTTTCAGTTCTGCTGTTTAGAGATTGAAGCAAAATTTATATTACTGATTTTCCAACATGAATTTAAGAACAATAATTTATATGTGGACTATGCCTCTGAGTTATTTATATAAACATAATAATAAAACATAACATTGCATTTGATATTGACTGTGTATATTTACTTATATAACTAGCACTAGCTGGCAGTACCCAGAACTGACTATATGGCAGATAAAAGACTAATATTCTGTTCTCTAAAGGGAAGTAAAGTTATTAACAAAATCCACTGACACAAACTAAATTATACACTATAATTTTACATTTTTATAATTTATTGCTTATAATCTCTAAATCCAGTAGACTTCAGTGAAGATTTATACGAACATTTTAGGTGAAATATATCAATCTTCCCCAAATACAACCTTTTAAATTAAACTTGCTGATCATACTCTTGCTGATGGAGATGAAATGTATTTCTTTTCACGTGCCATTTTTGTAAAGTAAAAAAATAATAATTACTTGCTGTTAGATATTTTTAGTAGCGCTAGGCCACAGGATGGTAAATAATGCAACACAACAAAATTGAAAAAGACATGCAAAAAATTCATAAAACATATCATTATTACATGAAAGAGACCCATTTATATTCTTTTTTGTAAGCATTAAAATGGAAGCAGCTAAATGTTCATCTATATTATTACCAAATTATAATTACATAGCTTTCATTTCCAAGAATCATCTGAAACATACATAAAAATTGACATTTTTTTGCCATGAATTCTTACTACAAGATTTTCCAGCCTTGCCTTCGCCACTCATCCCCAGAGTGTTCTTAGCCTCAACAACAGAGCACTAAAAGGCACTTACCGCATTGTACTTGGGCTATTCAGGCTTTGACAAGTCAAAATGTTGTCTGAAAGCAGAAGGTATAAGCAGTGACTGTGGTTTCAGCAAAGGAAGCAAACAAAAGCTGGTCAAAGCAAGGGTTACCCATTTCAGCTGACATTCTTAGTGCTGTGTGGATGTTATATCGCACTTACAAACATATCAGCATGGCATTTTTGAGCTGACCAAGAAATAAAATAAAATTGAAGCTGCTCTGATTATAAATATTAAGATTTAGTTATCCAATTGGTTACTTTAATGTTGTTTGTATGTGATGTTTTGTAGCTGCTTAGGTAATCTAGGACCAATTAAGTCTTAGATAAGCTTATGTTGTGCAAGAATATAATAAGTTTGTTTTGATGTGTTTCATAATTATAAAAGTGGATTTATAAACATATGTAGACCGTTATTCTAACATATTTATCCCATAGTAAGCACATTAGCCTTATAATAATATAAGAATGGGTCGATAGCTTAATAATGTAGGAATTCAAATAACAAAATAATCCAACCTGACTACACATGTACAAAAAAATTCACAAGAATTGGATAGATCAGTGTTTTTCAACCTTTTTTGAGCCAAGGTACATTGTTTTCATTGAAAGAATCACAAGGCACACCACCAACCAAAAATTTAAACAAATGGTACTCTATAGTCGCATATATTAAATATATAGTAATTCTTATCAAAGTGTCTTGAATATGAATCAAATAAACACAAAAATGTGTTTTTTATCATATTTTGTATCTTATTTTAAATTGCACTTAACATGTCCGCTTCAAAAATACACCTGAAAGGGCAACAATGTGGTCTTAAATTTAAAGAAGTTGTAGAAAACTTCATTGTTTTACAAACTAATTCTGTCCACAAGCATTCTGTTAGCCGGAAAGCAGAAAATAATTCTTATTCTGGGACAGCAATAACATTTGGGAAAGATTTCACTGTTGGATATGAAGAGTTGCATGTACAAAATGTCAATATCTGTATATTTTACCCACTTATTGTGAAACCTGTGCATGTTTGGATGAACACAAAGGTGAAATCCTAGCAGGAATTGAAGAAAGACACACACGAAGCTCCTCAACAACAATTATGCAATTTCACCAAGATCATTTCCACGGCACACCTGACGATCACCACTGTGGCACAGTGGTTGAAAAACACTGGGATTGATTAATGAAAAATTTAAAAAAAACTTACAATTGTTCACAGATTAAAATATATTGTTTTAGGGAGAAAGTTTATGTAGTATCTGCTTTAGTTTTTACTTCTTATTACTTACAACATAGCTTGTCAAATGTTGTGCATATATGTCTTCACACTCATCTTAAAAGGTGTCCCTTCCACTATTTAACAAAAGATTTAATAAGAAAGTATTTAGATTCAGTCCATTAATTAATTAACATGGAATGGGAAAAAATGAGTTAAGAATAGAAATAGCTAAAGAATAACCTGTTGATAAATCTAGTCTTATTGGACTTAAATTGTGAACAGATTTAGCATGATTGGATTTCAAATGACAGAACAGAGCTCAGAAGAAAATCAAGCTATTAGTTTTGTTACTATACAAAGCTTCATTTCCTTTGTCATAATAATTAAATCTAAATCACAGAAAAGAAATGTAAAAGCTAATCCTGACTTGATTCAATGCTAATGTAGAAATTAGAAGAGTGTTTAGTTTAAATGTTGGTGAAAAAACAGATCCCAACAATAGAGCCCTTTAACTCCTACAAGGCAAAAATAATTTACACAAAGAAATAAAGCTAGGTCCATTTAAAATTCTTAAGACAGATCCTTGCATTGCCTTGCTTTCTATTAATCTAAAATGTCTTCAGATTTTGACTTTTTCAATAAATATTATTCATAATTTTTTTATTTTTTTTTATGTACACTTGTAGGAGTAGAAATGCCAACATTTTTGAAACAATTTATAAACTCAATACCTAGTATAGTAACTGGAACCCAGAAAAGGTTAAAGACACCTTGTTTACAACAATGGATATTAATGGATCTCATATTGATATCTTGAATTAGAGTCTCTTCTCTTACAAAGTGCTGTGAGAATAAACGAATGTTTATACTAATTCTCCATTTCTAATATGACAATGTTAAAAAACAAAGTTATGCTGAGCATTCATAGATCTTACCGATCTAGTTTTCAATTACAATTGAAACAAAGTTCAACAAACTCTTATAACGTACAGTATATCTTTATTTTTTTTATGTGTCTCTAAAATAACTTGTAACATATCTTAACAGAATTTCCCCATTTACAAATTTTAAATTCAAATAGAATCTTGATTAAAAAGTTATGATAGAACGAATAAAACATATTTTCATGTAAAACACCACATTGTTAAAAGTCTGTAAAGAGCAAGGACTTTTTTATTTTATGACAAAACCAAAATGCCATACAAAATACACTTTTTATCTATTTAAGAGCATGAGCGGATTTACCTTAAATCAAATATATTTAGCCACAGTAGCTTCGACTTTAACAAAGATCATACAGCACTCACTGCTTTTAAATAGGATTGAACAAGAAGAGTTTGTGAGCAACACCCTGAAGAGTTAGAAACATGAGGTTATCTTTAGATTTACCCCCCAAAAAGTGCTATTTAGCATTTAACAATAATTCTGAACAAGCTGCATCTTACAGAAAAAATATAAGCTCTATGTCTTCACCCACACCATGTTAAGACAATGTATTTCATAAACAGTTATCGTCAAAAGTGCTTGTTGAAGTCCGAGCAGACTGTTGAATAGAAAACAAATGTACAGTACATTGGCCACATGTTAGATGTGTTTTACTTCAATACAGTTTTGGGCACATTTATTGATAGCCCTGGTAAAGGTGATTTAAAAGCCTTAAAACAAATTCCTGTTTTGGCAGTAGCATACTATCAAAGTGACGATGTTAGAGAAATCCAACTTTTTATTTGAGAACATTTCTTTGTATATTAAAAAAATAGTTTCAAAAATAATTTGAAGGACTTTAAAAACTGTTTGGATTTAAATTATTATAGCCTTTGTGCACTGAGCTGTACTAAATTGCTGAATTTTGAAGGCATGCCAAATATTAACTAAGTTTGGTGCTGTATACACTTGCAGAAGGTTCCCTAAACCTCTAAAAGAAAAAGAAAAAGAAAAAAACAGACTGACAGCATTGCAAACCCCTTAATCGTACTCACGAGGTTAAGGTGCTTTGCAAAATGTTCATGGTTTCTTTTATACTAGACTGCACTTAGCCTGTTTGTTTCTAAAAAACAAACAAACAAACAAACAAACAAACAAACTGATCTTAGTCTCAACCCACTAAATTATGTCTGCAGTTTAAGTCAGGGGAGAATTTAGACAACTTTCTTCTTTTTTTTTTACATTTGGTAGGATAACAAAAAATCTGCATCCTCTAAAGGCTGCTATTAAAATCCAATGACTCCAAGATAGTACTCTTCACTGCAGTTTGGTAATGATTCCTAAAAAATTCTCAATTACCCAAGTGTGATGGGCAATTTGAAAATTTCTATTTTAGAATGTTCGTAAACAAAAGTTATTATGACAAACCTCATTTGCTGTCTTTAACATACATGTTTTGCTTCTGATGTTCATACTGTATGTTTGGAATAGTGCATGTATACTGGAATAAAGAGTATGGAATTCAGTGTTCTGATGTGTCAATTATTTGCTGTAATAACACCCTCTCCGCGAATATCTTTAAACATCATACAAGAACTCAAATTAAAGGTTTAGGTGTTTTTTGTTATATGCTTCTGTAATATAATATTAATTTCTTTTATTTTTTCACATCTTTATCAGGGTTGCCAATATATTTGTCCACATCTGTAAGTATAATACATTAAAAATGTATTTTATACACATTCCTAAGCTTAAAAATCCAGTTATTAAAATACATGAATTTACCTTGTTGTCCCTTATTATTTACTCTGTTATTTTGTTTTGTTTTGTTTCAAACATGCCTTTTACAAATATTTCCAAATGGTAAATATTGAACAGTAGGTTCCCTTTAAACCTTTCTGGAAGTTAATGCAATAAGTACCAACAGCACAGTCCCTACCATCAGCCTTATTTAAATTTTCTTTTTAGCAGCTCGTACAGGTTAAATAAAAGTGGTCAGCTGGTCTGGCTAAGGATAAAGTGCATGTGTCCTTTGGCCCCAACATGGAATCAGATATAATAGTGGTGGTTTAAAAAATCACTCATAGACCCCTGCTTCTGACCTGGGAATGGGGTGATAAAAAGCCTCATGACCCAGAACCTTGGAAACAAGTCTCTGCCCACCTGGGGACATACCTCTCTGGCCAGGTAAAAGTCCTGTGGCCGTTTTTGTGATTCTTGTAGATTTAGACCTTGGTGCAGCGTAATACCCCTCCATGTGGTCCAAGTGTGTGGGTTTGACTCTAGTGCTCTGAGTCCGTCTATTGAGCTGCGCAGGGAACGGTTCCGGATGTTCCATATCCAGGGGTGATTTAGAGTGGTAATGATAGTAGCGATGATTTTCTCTGGTGCTCTGTGAGCGCACCGGTCTTCTTAAGATACTAGTTTTTGCGGTACTAGCCATCATCAATGGGTCCTGTTCAAAGCCTCTTCTTTGGCATCTGTGAGCATACTCATTGCTGTTCAGGTTTGGGGATCCTCTTTCTGGTAGTGAGGGGACTTTGCGGAGAACTGGCTGCCACGAGTAGCCCTCTTTGATATGAATTCTTCTCACTGGCCAAAATTCTGCATCAGACCTGTAGCCATAACTTTGTCTGGAGGGCTCAGGGTATGCTTGCTGAGATCTTATTTTCTGGGTGGCTGGGGATGTAGCTAAACCTGATTCGCTTTCCATGTTGTGAGCAGAGATGAGGTTGGCGTTTCCAGGGTCCGACTTACTTCTCGTGGGCATTATGTCTCTTGGAGAGTCTGGAGTCTCACAGGGAGACACAGAGTGGTACATGCTTTTATTTCTCTCTTGCTGAACTGGTTGATATAGAACCCTTTCAAAAACGTCTGCATCTGTAGCCTCATAAACCACAGTGTCTCTGCTCTCTATGTAAAGCTCCCTATTTACAGGAGGGGCATGGCGTGGAGAGTACGTCAAGAAATCCGACTGTTCACCTTCTCTTGTGGAGTGAACCTTGTAGGTCTGATGGTGACGGATACCACTTTGCTGACAGGGATCTATAAAATAATGAGGTCTTGGAACTCTTGGATTCAATCCAGAATAGGGGCTATAGTGGTGTTGTGGGTGTACATTCTCAAACTGTGTCCGGACAGGGTTAAGGCTGGTCTGGATTAATCTATCATAGGGTACTTCAGGGCTCGTCTTCTGCTCCATATAAAGCATTGTGTCAACGGGCTGAATTTCTGTGTTTGCTAACTCATAGTGACTTCTCTGTGGGGCATGAAAAGAGTGCGCCCTCCGGATGGCTGGGTTTCTCAATGGTCTGTCCTCTGAGCTCTTCCATTGCCCATGGTGCTTGTGAAAATCACTCTCGTAGCGCCTGGATTGGGGTGACAGAGGTTGTCTCATACCTAAGGAGCTGTAGCGGCTCTCAGACGATTGCCTGTACAGGCCCTTATGCCCAGAGAGGTGAGGTGGCAGAGCACTGGGGCGAGGGTAGTGAGGTGCCGGTGTTCGACCTGTATTAACTGATGGGTGATGGTAATGGTGCTGCTGCTGCTGATGATCGTATTTACTGAAGACGTCCTCAAGCATGCCAGGATTCCTTTCCTCCTCTGGGTTATAAGGATGGGCTGAAGAGGTCTGCAACTGGCGTGGGAAGACCTCTTTGATAGAGGCAGGCATCAAAGACTCTGCCAAGACAGATCTAAAATTAAAAGCATCCACAGAATCAGTGTTGGCATACACAGGAGAGGTTGGCGGGCTCCTTGCTGAACCGACAGGCTGACAGGGTGTCGAAACGCCAACACTTTGGTAAGTGTGGTGTTCTTGTTTGACCTCTGATATTCTTTCCTCTCCGTGCTCCCTCTCTTCAGTGCTGCCTTCTTCCAAGCTCCCTGACCCGAGCGGGCTGACATTAGGAGTGAAATTGCACATACTTTCCCGACTTTCGTCAAGCTGTAATGGCTCTGAGTCGGGCTGCGAAGATGGGAACTGAAGAGGTTGAGGGTGGCAGTGGGTCTCTGCCGCTGCTTGCCACGGGGAACCTGAGCTGATACGAGGGCCATGGTACTCCTGAGGATGCACTTTGAGGTTGAGAACAGAGGGTCGCTGCAGTCTGTAGTCTTGTACGTGGCTTCTTTTTTGGGACGCGTTGCTGGCCTTCTGGGCCGATTCAGCCAGGGCCAAAGCCAACTTCCGTGCAGCACTCATCGAGGGAGGGTGATGAGGGAGAACAGAGACTGAACTCATAAGTCTATCTGTTCCTGAGGAGGAATAAGACAAACAACGCTACAGTATGACAGGACAAACAAAGCTATGATAAGACATGATGGGACAACACACAAAAGCTTTCATAAGAAACTACAAAGTGCATTAAAATGTATATACTTACTAGTTATAAAGATCTAGATATGCAAATGAATAAATAATGTGTCTTGCGAAATTATTGATGCCACTTAAAACCTTTCACATTTTGCTCTATTACAAAAAGCACAATGTTTCTGGGAGTTTTTTGTGGTTATCTGTGATAAATCAACACCAAGAAGAGCGTAAGTGTAATGGAAGGAAATAAATTTAAAGTATATATTTCAGTGCAATTCCAGCTGCTAGTCTCTTAGGATATGTCTAGCAGCTTTGAGACTATTATTTTAAGGTATCAAAGTAAAAAGGGCTACCAAAAAATGTATGTCCCACTTTTCAGAAAAGTACATTCAGAGAGTCTGTAAGAAATTGCCTGCTTTTTTCACATTCATCATTGGAAATCCAACTAAAAATCCCTAAAATTGTAAAATTATAAAAGGTTATAATGGTATAAAATATGAAGAAGCTTAAGGAGTATTAATAGATTTGAAAGGCACAGCCCAAATTTAGGGTACAAGGGAACTGACCTGGATCAGGGAGGTTCTGTGCAGACTGACTGAGGTCTGTTGCTCCTGATGGCTGACTTTCTAAGGTGATCGGGCTACTGTGCTGATACAGCACTCCTGGCTGTTTTCCATCTGTCACCGCGGCTTCACACTTATCCATGTTGAGAAAGGAAGATGGCACAGGCGTCTGAACATCTGCCTGCATTTTTAATGATTTCTTCCTCAGTTTAGGGGAGTGATGCTTCAAGGAAACTTTTTTTCCACTTTTGCAGAGAACTGGGCTGGCATCTGGAGAGTGCGAGCAGTCAATGTTGTTCTTGTGAGAGGACACCTGCTCAGACTCACTGGAACAACCCACACTCTTCTTCCCCCTTTTTTCATCTCTTCTGTGTTGCATTGCAGGGGTCTGGCTGCACTGAAAAGACATGGGGTCAAAATCTAGGGTTGAGATGCCCACAGCTGGAGGGGAAAGGTCGAGATCATCTTCGGAGTGGTGAAGGGAAACAGCTGTGCGAGCTCTGTCAGCACTGCGTCTACTCTCATTCAGTTGATGAGCTCGGCGGTCATCTTTACTTCTGGAGTTGTGCAGGTCGTCCCTGCTGGTGGCAGAAACACCTTCGCTGGTCATGCGAGGTCTGATGGGACAGTAGCTTGGTATCTCTCCTATGTTGGCAAATAGAAAATAGAAATGGAATTACTAATATATATATATATATTTATATATATATATTATATA
>JAVLVB010000318.1:2038822-2064568 GCA_032876305.1 Orestias chungarensis | reverse complement strand
ATATATATATATATATATATATATTTAAACCACTGAGAGCTTAGCAAGTTTTTATCATGTACTGAAAGATTACCTCCTAAATTTTGTAAAGAAGCAAGAGATTCTTCACTTTTAGTAGACCGCAGTGTGCCACTATCTCCTCGTCCTCCTGTGGTCAGTTGAGCAAACATTATTCAGAATAAACTACCATGACACATTAAGGAAAAAAATAAGCTTTGGCTCCATAGCCAACTGACCTGGCAGTGCTAGGCTTTTTATTTCATTAGGTTCACTGGGGTGTCGCTTCAGTTTACGCTTGGACACAGAGTTGGATTTTCCCAGGTGGAAAAAGGACAGCCAGTTCCCCACAGGAGACTTCTTTGATTTTGAAAGAGGCCGCTTGCTGCAGCAACAAAGAAACAAGTAATATTTAATGCTTGACCCAGAACATGTACTTTGATTTCTTCTTTTTGTATACATTAAGCAAAAATTTATCACTTTTTTTTGGGCAAATGTAGTCAAATAGCAGTGCATTTATAACATTATTTATACGAATTCTAAAAAAACAAGAAATACAATTTTTGCATCATTTAGTTTAACAGTTTCGAGAAAAGCGTCAAACATATTGTATAGTATAAGTCAAGAAATGACAAAAAAATACAGCAAAAACACAATATTTTAAAAACGTGCGAAAATGTGGATCCTACAAAAACAAGACGTTTCTCCAAAATATTTTAATAGACAATATAGAAATTAGTTTTGCTGACTTCCACAATCCCCAAACGTAACTAAAGGAGCTGCAGTAAAATCAGAGAACTAATAAATTAATTATTCATGTGATCTATGTCTATATGAAGACAGAGTTTGAAGTCAGCTGCTTTTTCTTAACCAAATCTTGCTGGAGTAAGTATGGTTGATGAAAAATAAAAATAAAAATTGACGTTTTGTGCCATAGCTCCAAAAGATGAGGTCAACGACAGAAGGTATATTAACATTAAGATTTATGAGTTCTAATTAAGCTAAATGTGAAGAGGACCGTAAGGAACAAGAAGAAAACAGAGTGAAAGCAGCATAGACCAAGACCAGACAGGATAGTTCTGTAAGGAATGAAGTACGAAAATGAGCTTAAATAATTAGGACTACTATTACTGACAAGAGACATAAATAGGTAACTGGCTGCAGCTGAAGGAGGAAACCATGAGGGACCACTAAGCGACAGAGACAAAACAGAATGGAAACAAATTAACTACCAGAGTGAGATGTAAACATACGTAACTAAACAAACAGCAAAGAAAAGACTAGGATGGCAGAAACAGAACTACTGCTGAAAACAATGAAACAATAAAGTTGAAAACACTAGAAAAACCTAAAACCAATCGAGGGTCCTGACACACAAGAACAGCACTATTGCTATAGTTAGACTTATTAGTGGCAGCGTCATGCTTTTTTTTTTACATTTTCTTCAAATGAAAGTAGTTACTATCAAGGCAGAATAAATTAGGAACAGTATACCTGTAAGTTTCAACCCAAACCCTACCACATGTCTACTCTATGGGGATATCTAAGTACACTGTCCAGAGCAGATGTCTGGTCCCACAAAGCAGCAGCAGCCAGTACAAGCTTAGTGTCTCTCTAAATGTTACACACTAGTGCGAAGAGAAATATGACGCAATATTGTTTTTCATGCTTGTCACAAGCAGTGATATTTTTCTGTCCCCTAATAAGTGGACTGTGTCGTGTGACGCTAGTAGCTCTGTCCTAACCAAACTGTACTATTGCCCTATTGCAAAGAATAGGTTCACAAACCAGGCAAATTTGACACATATCTGATTTTTTCATGTCTGTGTGAATGGCCAAATTCAGATCTTTTCAGACCACAAAAAAAAACCATTTGTGCCACTAGTGCCTGTATATTTCCACATTAATTTAATAATTTGTACAGACCCTTAGAAAGTTTACAAGCCCTGCAAAGAGAAAAATATGCAGTGTGTGTTAAAATATGTGTGCAAAACTGAACCTCCTGATGGAATTAGGGCATAGAGAATCACAGGCTGTAGACCAAAAACCTGTATTAGTAGTTGAGTTTCCACAGAAAGATCAATACACATAACTTAGAAATGCTTTGAAAAAGACCCTGATCTCAAATGTGTCAGAACATTCCTACTAAGGAGGAAATTCAACAGAAAAATAGAAGCAAACAAACATGATTTTTGAAAAGGCTGATGATCTACCTCTCCATTGGCAGTTCAATGACCGTGTGAAATGTCCCATGCAGAGCATCGGGCCCCTCTCCAACCTCAATGTAGTCACTGTGGGTGAGGCAGGGAGTTGTAGCTGGAGATCCAAGCTGCGTCTGAGTCCGAGCCTGGGCCTCTTCCAAAGACAACAGCTTCGTTGACGGGGAGGAAACCATTAGAGACTTTGGTCTCGATAAGATGTTGTTTCCTAAGATTGATATATCCATGTTAGCACGGGTATAAACGTACATATTGTCTATCATATTTTGTTTTTCATGTGTTACTCTTTAATAATGACCTACCAGTGCTTTCTCTTATAACAGCATTTAACTTTGTGCTGAAAAGGGACTCTGTGTTGTTGAGAATGAACTCCACTACCACGGATTGGATTCGCACCTCCATGAAGGCAGCTGTGCCACTGAAGCAGGCTGACTCAATCTGTCTGGACCTGAAACGGAGAGCAGCACAACCTATTTCAGTGCATAGGACCACTGAGATGTGCCCTACATCGCGGTAAAAGAAAGGGTCTACAGCAATTGTAAAATTCTGATATTGTTGCGGGCGAGATAGTCACCTGAGGAGGTTTGGTGCCCAGACAATGGCAATATTTTTAGTGTGCATGTTAGTGACAGAACTGAAGGTGGCCAGGCGGGAGAGGTGCCTCATGAGGTACTCCAGTGTCCTGGGGATATATACAAAAACCATCTCATGCTTAAGAGTCTAATGTTCTGTAAAAAAACTCTGAGGCCTTCAAAGAACAAATGTTTGAAATTCTAAAAAAAATAGAAGTAAACACTATGTAAAAGTTGAGGGAGCTATAAACCTATTGTTCTCCCTTCTTTAGAGTTTATGGCAGAAGAAAAACTCAGCTAGAAAAGGAGCTAAATTATGCATAAAAAGATTAGTGAGCCATCACCAAAAATACCAACCTAAGGATATATGCCCCTTTAAGACAGCAGGGTGCAGCAGTGAGCTGCAAATCTGACCTGTAATGAGGAGGAGGCAGCTGCTGTATAACACTGTGGATTTTTGTCAGCCTCTCTTCTTCTGTGGGTGCAGACACAGCTTCCTGCAACAAAGGCGAGGACAAAACACACATCATTGCAAACCTGATAGCCAAAGCTCAGGGGATTGAATTGATATCCCCACTCTCTGTTCCACCAAGGCTCACCGAGAATCGTTCGTAGAGCTGGTACGTGAGCAGAGGGTTGGGCAGCTCTCTGAAGTAAAGCTTGCACAGGGAGCCCACAGAGTGGATGTCCTGTCTGAAAAGCTCTCTGCTCAGGTCTGGGATCTGCTCAGAGTCAAACTCGTGCCTAAACATGAAACAAGGACAATCCTTTGCTGTTATATAAACACCAAAATATGGAAGATTTGGAACCATTTGGGCATGAAATACTGAACAGTAAATTCAGAATAAAAAGTTTGTATTACCTTTTAAAGCCAGGAAGCAATTTTAATCATTTATCTTAAACTGTTGAATCCAGGAAATGTTTAAGTTTTATGGTTTTTGGCTTAAAAATTGCTAAACAAATTTTAAAAATTAGTGCACAGTGTCCTGTTAACTTAGTTAAATAATTTTGTGGGCATTAAGGCAAGAGCTCTATACCAGTTTACGTCTTATGTATTAATTCACTACAAACATGTGGTTTAATAAACAAAATTCCTCTTAAAAACTCTTATCCTTATCCTTAGCACCTCCTTGCTTTGCATTGTTGTGCTTAGAGTCTGTCTGTTTTTTGTTTATTTGTAAATTTCACATGGATCTGATTGTGTTTTATTTTAATATATTTATTACTTCTACAGAAAGTAAAGCCTTACATGCTGAAAGGATTATTCATTCTTTCACATCCAAAAGTTTATAATATTGTTTTTGTAATCGTATTGTTAATTCATTGCGTTTGGATGTTCTCCATCACTTTATCACTTTATTGCTTCTTAAGAATGCTTCCCTGTTACACCAATAAAAGCAAAATGGGTGAATTAAACTTTAATTTGTTTTCCCCTCAATAGACTTTCTGTTTCATACAGCAAAAATTTCAAGTTTTACACTTGTTTTTCGGCTTCCTAGTGGTTTTCTCCTATTGCAGTTGAAGGATATTTTAAATCATTATAAATTCCAATTTCTACAATGTATTAAAAACATGTTGTCCTTAGATCTTTCTAAATAAAAAGAAAAAAAGTAATAGTAATAGTAAAAGTAATTAAAACCATTATGCCAAAATAAAAACTACTTCACCGATCCTTATAAGAACTGCTGGAGTGTAGATACTTTTTAAAGGACCCTCTCAGCTCTTTGGCTTTTTACTTAAAACATCTTACCCTCATAACTTTATTCAATTGACAGAATGATCTTTGTTTTCATCTTTGCTTAAGGTGTTTATTCAGTTAGCACAAACACACTTACTGTTGTGAGTTCATTTAATTGCTCGCTTTTCAGCACATGACACAACTTTGGTGCAATTAAAATAAAGCTGACATTGACATTACCAGAATTATTTCTCCTGAATACAAGAAATGATAAAGCTAGATAAGCAGAATCATTTTAAAACACAAACAGATCATAGACATTTCAACACTTTTTCATGGCTAAATGTTCTTAAATATTAGAAGAAGATATCATGCAGATGGAACCAAGTTTTATTCAGTTTTTTTGATTACCCATTCGCTTATGTGCCGCTCAATTTATTCACTGATGGGAGTTTGTTAAATGAATTCTGTCTGACAAACAGCAAAAAGACGAGAGGCCCACAGCAGCCCTCTCAGAAATGACATAGATAGTGTCACAAGAAAAGCAGCTCAATAGCTCTCAAAAATTAAACGCCTTGGCCTAAAGTTGGACAGTAGCACCTTCAGTACTAATGTTATCAGTATCTGTCTAAATGTATCAAGTAGAGCCAAATTTGCCAAAATGTGACACATAAGTAAATCATCAAACAGGAAAAAATGCAAAACATTGAATGAATGTGTGAAATAATCAGCAAATTTGTGACATACTCGTCAAATAATTGTGAAATATACAGGATATTGATAATACATTAAGATCATGTTTAATTATGTAAATTATTTGTATAGTGATTTTCTCTGCAGTGTACAATGATCAAACTCAAGTCACTGCAGCTCAAATTAAAATTCCAAACATTTTATTGTGTAACCTGCATAGCAAGTCAACTTCAGACCAACTATATTAATTAGAATAATAGTAGCCCAAACCACTGACAAAGACAAAGATTTCCACCATTGAAGTATAGAAGAAGCTCAAACCTTAGTTTTTGGATGTTGGAGGAGATCCCTGAGAGTCGGTAGATGCCGTCCACAACCCCATTTTTCTCAATAAACTCTGCACAACTTTTGACAACCTGTGGGACTACAGGATACAAAAAAAACGCATTTATCATTTTTTATATATATACTTTAAAAACCTTATGCATGTATGCACAAAGTTTTGTAAAACTCTGCTGAAGGTTGTTTAAAAAGACAATCTTAATCCAAAATTACAGCATCCCAGACTTGGGAGACTGTATTGTACGCCACCAAACACCACTGATGTGATTTCTGATGATGACTCAAAATAATATTTTTTAAACAGATACACATACAAAATACTATCCCTTAAAGGGTAATGAATAAAAATAGAATGCTATGATGGTTCATCAACCAATAAGTTTTACTATTAAATCTTTGTTTGATTAACTTAAAAGGGACATTGGTCGTTTTCCAACTCAAAGCCTAACTGTATTCTCTTTTTTAGTACAAATAAAGACATCTGTTGTACTCTCCATCAATTTGTACCTATTTTGACCACCTATTATTTAAAGTAATTTGTTGTAATACACAAGTATGTATATAATAACATGGTTATTTGGCTCTATTAACTAAAATCTATCACCAGGACTCACAATTGATTTGGTTTGATTACAATTATATTCCTTACACTCAATTATAGTAGGGGGTGACATAAATTCTTTAAAAAAAAGACTAATACATTTAATTATACAAAAGATTTTATATTTTTTTGTAATTTTTTTATATATTTAAAAAAAGTACTAGTACTATTAACTACTACTTTATTAGTTATTACTAAAATACATCAACTGTTTAATAATCAAGATCCAGATCACAGTACTTGCTTATTGAAAACTGTGTGAAAGGGTTAAAAAAACAGGATGTTTCCGGTAAAAGAAAATAGAGTAACTCAATTACTAACAAAAAATACATTAAAAAAAACTTGGGACTAGTTTCTTTATGTGAAAGACTATTTAATCCACTTGTTGAATTCTGAATTTAACGTGACGAAATCTTTCTTAGAGCTAGGTTCATCTAGTCGGACGAAAAAAGAAAAAGATAAGTGGCAAATTTGTTGACACTAATTGGTATTAAGAGGGTTACCATTTTTAGCCATTTTTAAGGCTTTGGAATGTCTTCAAACAAAACTGCAAATCATTAGCTACAAATGGACATAAATTAACCATGTGGAACCTTTGAAAATAGGAGAGGCTGGCCCACCAACAATTTTAAATGTGCTTATCAACCACTCATCCTAGAGATCCCAAAAGCCCCCGAATAATGAAAAATTCCTTGCAGATCTCACTTTTCTTAGGTAAGGTCGGTCCCGCGCCTGCTTGGATCGTACAAAAGGACAATAGTCCAAAACACACAGCAGATCAAAATTTAAAAGGCTCAAAAAACATTAAGCCTTTAAAGAGGCCAAGTCTAAATGCAGATGATTCAAGATCACCGCAAGCAAGCTGTTATTGTTAGAAATCCTTAAATTTTGCATGGATAAAAATTATTTGGCAAAGAAAAATTCATTCACAAATAGTCTTTAACATTTTTTTCAAATTTTTTTACCGAATTTAAAATGATTTTGATGATAGTTTAAAGGCGTTTTGGCAGCACTAGTGAGAAGGTGAAACCTTTCACTGCACCCCATCAACTGCCAGTCAAAGCACAGCCTTTAAAGTGCTTAAGGGAAAGCATCATTTGAGTCAAAGTTGTTCAGCACAATTTTTTAACGGGAGTCACGTTGTGTCTGTTAAATATTTGTTTTACAAATTTGCCATTAAAAATACATTAAAAAAGATTTGGAGATACTTTTTATGACTTCACCTTCTGGCAAGATTTGAAGTGTCATAAAACCTTTTTGATAACACAAATAATTACAGATGTTTGTTTCAGTTTTCATACATGTTGCAAGAGGATGTGTGCACCTAACTGTACATAATTGAGAGACGATGTGCTTCAAAACATAGCATGCTAAAGATATGGTAAAACTATTTCAAGAGGTTTACTTTTTGTGAATCCTAGAATAAAAAAACCTTAGGCTATAAATACTAGGTCCCCCAAATATTTTTACATTATTCATCCAATTGCTTAAAACATGCAGCTCTTGTGTAAGGCAGGTAATTCGAATTCCATTGAAAGGGATATACAATTTTTAAGATCTCTGCTCAGAGCGCAAAAAAACGTTTTACATCAACATTAAAAACCTAAATATATCTGTAGATTCATGATGTGAATATGAAATAAACTGAAAGAAAAGGCATGTTATTGTAATCCAATCACTATTAATACAATAGGATTTTTTTTTTTAGCTAGTTACTTTTATTTCAGAACAGATAAGTATTAGTTCATATAAGAAGAGATTCTAAGCTGGGGTAACCTAGTCTTACCTCTAAGCTGTTTTTATTTCAATCTAATTTGGAAAATTTACACAACTAAAGTTAAAAAAATTGATTTTACCATCATGTCCTGAGTTGTGGAGATGCTCCCCCAGGTCGCAGCCAAACACTCGTTCTTTGAGGATACCGCGCTGCCGCAGCTTCTGTGGCGGCGGCCGCGACTTCATAAACGACCTTAGGAAGGTTACAAGCTTTCCGTGCTTCTTGCACACTGATTACACACACGTGCACGAAAACACACATGGAAGTCATAGAAAAATTGATGAGATTCAGATCCGGGGAGCAAGTCTTTAATAAACTGTCAAGTAGTTACGCACACTAACTAATACCTGGCTTTGGCACAGAGTTTTGAACACTGGGAGGGATCTTTTCGTTGATGAGCTCCACACAGTCGCACGGAAAGAACCCAACCTGCAAGAAGATACATATAAAAAAATATAAAAAAATTAAGATACAAATTGAGAGCAACTTACACATGCAAAGTTGCAGAGTAGTGTTAAAATTACCTCAGGGTAAAAGCTGATACAAAACTGGATCAAACTTTTTAAACTTTCCCACTTCATTTTATACAATATGTCACACAACTAGCATGTAACTACAATCTTTTGTGTAAATGGCTTCAGAATAAAGAGTGATGGCAGACAACAAAAATGCCCAATAGTTTGTGTCCATGTATGAACAAACTGATAGCTAAACGTGTCCTTTGTTTTGTTAGTTTTGTTATATAAGGTGGCGTGTGAGATGCACTATGAAGGCCTAGCACATTGGTTGTCATGTCTGGTTTATTACTAAAATAATTCTGTCTCAGAAGATTATTTATAAACTGAATTTTTTAACTACTATAATGTATTTTTCAGTTTTTAGTAAAGTTGAAGTGTATTTTTCTAAAATATATTTAAAGCAGTCAACATAATTCCGTTATTTTTACAATTAGTTACCTCCAATTATTACCTGTAATATTGACTTTCACCAAGCTATTGAAAAAATATACATTTCATTTAACAAACTGGATATACAATATATTTTGGAAGGCTAACACAATCATAATCAAAGTGATTCACTTTTGGAGAGGTTTTCGGTGGCCTTAATGGTGCTCAGAATAAAGAGTCAGTAGAGCAGTAGGTTCACCTGAAAGCCATGCTTCCCTCTCCACCAACCCGTATCTTCTTTAGGAGGCATGTCGATGACGGACACAATATCCCCCACCTTTCAACAAAATGTAAAAAACAACTAAGTTAACATGTGTTGAAAAACTAAATTTGACAGTGATCCATGAGAATGTTTCTTAAATCTTGGTTTTCAGCACTCACCTCAAAGGTTAACTCGTCTGTGGCCTGAGCAGTGTACCGTTTGGTGACGTGTGCGGCAGCGATAGCCGGGACGTTGATCGAAGCTTCTTCAGAAACCAGCAGATGGTTCCCCTTGTTGTCAATCTAAAAATAAAAATTAAAAAAAACAGCAGATACATGTCACCATGTATCTTGTGCCCAAAAAGCTGGAGCAGGGAGTGGGAGTTGGTCACGACTTATCATGAGACAACAAAATGGAAAAGAACAACAATAAAAGGTAAAATGCTGTAATTGAGTTTCCAAAAATGTAATTGTTAATTCAAAACCAACTTGGTCCAAATGTTCTATTTTTCAGTATGTGGAGGATTTAAACTTTATTCTGTAAGGAATGTTTTTTTTTGTTTTTTTTCAGATCACATAATTACAAGGTTCTAAAACATTAAATGTATTTAAAACAACCACCACGGCATTGCCTTACTATGTATTCCACTGCAAAGCATGTTGAATAACTGCCGCATACCTTTACATCTGTTAAAGTTGTTTCCTTTTTTGCAACGGTTTAATTTATATGGGTTGATGTTTGGGGGTGTTGAGATTAAAGCTTTGGAATAGAATTTTCAAAAAGCCTAATATTAACTCACCTCATCTAATTCAAGACAGGTTTAATGTATTTCTGAAGGTATTTTCCTGTTGGAAAACTCAACTTAGATAAAAGACCATTATAACTTAAGCTTAAGCAACACCATCATAACTGTCCTCAGGTCAACCCTTTTTGCATTTCAATCATGAACTCAGAAAAGTTAAAACTGCTTATATTCACAAGTCAAGTACTTTCCATAGAGAACTGACATAGACAGATTAGATGGGCATTGAGCCATATGACAATAAAGGAGGTTTGGAGAAATCAAGATGAGCCTTTTAAGCATTATAACACTATACCAACAGGAAAGCATGGTGGTAGCATTATCTGCATGCTTAGGGTCTATGGGCTATAATTTATTCCAATTTATTACACCACATCAGCAGTTAGACAGTTGAAACTTGGACAAAGTGGGGTGATCCTAAGGGAATTTATCCACACATTCCTAAGGGAATGTGTGGATAATAGAAATTAAAATGAACTGTAACAGATATAATAGCAGTAGAAAAAATTATAAAAATTCTAATTTGAATGAATGTAAACATTTTACCAAAACATAATTTTCATTTTTCTAGTTATGGAGACGAAGAAAGAAAAATGTCATTTAGCGAAAGGATTGCTAAGCCTTTTTGGAACTTCAGAATATAAAAAATGTAAAACTCCAAAAATAACCTTAATTTGTAAATGCAAAGCTAACGCCACCTTTAACATAATAAAGATTAACAGGCCATTTAACACAGTTGGCAAATACGTAGAATCACAGATGCATATATTTGCATATCTGATAATTACTTTGTTTAGGAAAGTCGCAAAAAAAAAAGCTGAATGCACCTTTTATCTTTTTGGCATCACTACTGTTTATCTATTTCTTAAGCTGTGGCGCTAACTTCCTGCCCTAGAAGCAAGTGCAGTAATATTGTAAAATGTAGAAAGACATACTTGATACTGGAATTTCTGATTAGAATTGCCTGGACATGAAATCTCTCTGGAAAAGATTATATTACCAGCAAGCAGTAACAATTTCTTATTGTTATCCATTATATAACAAACATAGACTGATGAAAAATATATTATATTTTATTTAAATGTGTTTTTTTAGGGGGAAAAATGGATGACTTTGAGATTTTTGATCAGGGTGTAAATGATGGAAAACCTTATTTAAAGATAATTAGTACCTCCATCCATGTTAACACAGGGCCACAGTTGATTTTGTTGTCCGCAATGGCAGAGAAGCGGGACAGGTAGTTAGTCAGCATTGTGGTGACTGACTGAAGGGAGACAATAAAGACAGTACAGATCTTAAGTCCAAACATAACATGTAACGTCAAATAAGATATATAAGATATATAAGAATTCCCAGAATCAATATTTTTGGAATCCTCTTTTCACTACAATGAAACACAATTTTCCCTCTACCTGCATAAAGACTAAGTCTTTTGCCCAATCTCCTTTATATGCTATAGTTCCTGTAATTGTGGCAAACTGCAACCTCCCTTAGGTACCACCATCACCACCACCACCCACAGAAAAAATTGAATGTTTCTAGTGGCACAAATACTTTTCCAGCAACAGTGTAACATTACTATTACCTCAACAGTATCCTCTACGGTATTGTATCGTGGCAGTTCGGTGAGTAGGGAGTAACGTCGATCATAGATACACAAGTGCACGTGTTTGTCCAGCACTCTGAAGTCTTCATAGGATCGTTTCACAAGCCAGTTTCGACCCTGATGCAGACAATGCAAAGTAAATAAGGGATGTTCTTCATTAACCGTTCTGCTATATAATAGCTATATAATAAGCTACCATAATATTTGTGAAACTCAAACAATGTTACCTGGCAAGTGACCTGGACAAGAAAGACAAGTTCTTTAGAGTCCAGGCTTGGCTTTGGTCCCTCGTTTTGTCCCTCTGCCAAGGCCAACTGTGTAGGGAAAAACAGGTTGAGGGAGAAACAGAGGAGCTTGGATTGAGGATAGTGTATAAATAATACATGAGCTTATAAAAAAGCTTTCTGTTTTTGACCTGGAATATGAAAAGTATGCAGCATTAAAACTAAATTCATCACCTATATATGATGCATATTTCTTCTGTCCTGTTGTTTTCTGTGAACTTAAAGATGATAGGAGTTCAACACAAAGAGGATCAAAGACGTCAATAGAGAATTGAATTTAGAGGTTTCAACACTGAGGAAGTTTTGGCTATTTTTAACTGGTAGCAATCCATCCAGATACACCAGTACACAACATGAAGCGACCTAGTTAGAGCAAACAGAACTGATGAAGACCGCAAAATGAGAAATTTGTTGTTGAATGAATAATAATGGAGGAACTGTATTGTCCTGCAATTGTGTTTTCATTAAGAGTCCAAACTACAAAGCCAATTAAGCTCTTACATGGTTTAAAACGTCAATGATTCAGTAAAAATAAAGGGGATTACAGATTAAGAAAAATATCCAGATAAATTATGTAAACATTAGGCAACAAAACAGCATAAATCTGCATGTTTTTAGACTCCCTTCATACCGCAGACATTCTTTAAAAATAAAAAAGAATTCAGACACACAGATCTTCAACATTTTCCAAGAAAACATAACTACAACATGTTATTTGTTCACTAACAGCTAACGCACTCATGGGGCCTGTTCATAATACCTCCCACTAGAGCATCTCAGATAGCCATCCCCGGATGAAGTAAGAGGTTCCTCTTTGTGTGCAGGACTACAGCAAGCTCCTCCAAAAAAGCCAAATCTTGGCTGAGAGTAGGTTTAAATGCTGCTCCTGACTCGCCTGTTTATCGCCACCACCGCTGCTTCACGCAAGAGGCTTATTTGCAGAGCTTCAGACCACCATGCACCGGTGAGCTAGAGAAAGCGGAAAATATGAGATGCGGATGCTTCTCTCCGAATATCTCAGTCCCCTCTCCCTGCCTCCTTCTTTCCCCCCTCCTCCCTCTCGTGTACTTTATCGCCCTCCCCCCTCTCAACCATTTTCCTCTCTCTAGTGACAAAAGGGGGGTTTGCCCGTAAATGGGTTCATCTGGAACACACAAATGCATTTGCTCATCCATCATAAAGCAATTCAAGAACGAATAGATGATTGTTCATCAGTTTTAACTGTTGTCCTCTCAAGAGGAGACATGAGCTAATCTGGAGATGAATCCACCGGGCTGCAGACAGAGGATGTCTGGCGTCCTTGTGCTGTTCTGCAGGCAGGACACATGATACCTGATCACCGCTTTTCATCTCTGCTCTTAATACTTTGCTAATGCTCAGTCAGGCTCCTGCATGATTAGAGAAACCAGAACAAAGACTAACCTTTCGTATTAAATTAAAGACACCCCATATTGCAAAATTGCATGCTCTTAGTATGCCTCTATACCTGCATATGCAGCCCTCCTTATGTATTGAAATACTCACGAAAGGATGTTTCAGTTTTTGCTCAATTCATTAAAAAAAAACAAGCTTATTCCTTTCTGAACATTCCCAATAAAGATGTATTAACCATGGTTACCACTGTTGAGCATTTAGCCAAGCAGAGTGAAATTATCTGAAATTAAGGCCATGTTCAGGCAGCTGCAGCATCAGCCAATAATGCGTCATGCAGGGATTCAGCTCTGCCATGGGCATCACATGCACAGCTCATGCTGCTTTGTGCTAAGCTAGAAGCAGCAGTTTCCAGTTGTACAGAGATGTCTGATGCACTCTGCTGGTGTTTAAACAGAACTACAATAAAAGCAGGATGGTTAATGCCCAATTCTGCACATGACTGAACAATTACTGCAACCTCATAGATACTCCTTATCACTGCACTCTGTTAGACAGATGAGGTCGACCTTTTGTCGCTTGAAATCCCTTGAAATGCAGTAACAATAATCACATACTGACTCACCTATACTAAAAAAAGAGGATGAATCTAAAACCTGGGCTAAAACCCAGTTCCAAAGTTATGCCTACCATTTACCATAACTCCTCTACCTATTCATTAGTGATTAGATTTTGCAGTTCTTTAGTCACAGTTGTGTTCAAGATTGTAGCTTTTGTTATTTTTTTATATCTATATAACCCAAAAGCCATCCATCCATCCATCATTGTCCTCCGCAAATCCGGTGTCGGGTCGCGGGGGCAGTAGCTTATACAGGGAGACCCATACTTGCCTCTCCCCAGCCACTTGGACCAGCTCATCATGGGGAATCCCAAGGCGTTCCAAGGCCAGCCGAGAAATATAGTCCCTCCAGCGTGTCCTGGGTCTTCCTCTGGGACTTCTCTCGGTGGGACGTGCCCGGAACACCACACTAGGGAGGCATCCAGGGAGGCATCCTAACCAGATGCCCGAGCCACCTCAACTGGCTCCTCTCGATGTGGAGAAGTAGTGGCTCTACTTTGAGTCTCTCCTGGATAGCAGAGCTCTTCAACCTGTCTCTAAGGGAGAGCCCAGGCACCCTGCAGAGGAAACCCATTTCAGCCGCTTGTATCCGGGATGTCGCTCTTTCGGTCATGACCCCAAGCTCATGACCATAGATGAGGGTAGGAACGTAGATCGACCGGTAAATCTAGATCACCTCTTTTTGACTCAGCTCCCTCTTCAGCACGACGGACCGGTACAGAGCCTGCATCACTGCAGCTGCTGCACTAATCCGTCTATCGATGTCACGTTCCATTTTTCCCCATTTGAGACTTGGAGGCACTGATTCTCATCCCCGCCGCATCACACTCGGTTGCGAACCGCTCTAGTGAGAGCTGCAAATCATGAGCTGGTGAAGCAAAAAGGACCACATCATCCGTGAAAAGCAGAAAACACCTTGGCTGTCCCTAGTAATTCTATAAATAAAAGTTATCAACAGAATCTGTGATAAAGGGCAGCATTGGTGGAGTACAACTCTCACCGGAAACGAGCCCGACTTACTGCCGGCAATGCGGAAAAAGCTCTGGCACCGATCATACAGGGACCTAACAACCCATATCAAAGGGCCTGGCACCCCATACTCCCAAAGTAAACCCCACAGGAACCCCCGGGGGACATGATAGAACGCCTTCTCCAGGTCCACAAAACACTTGTAAACTGGTTGGGCGAACTCGCATGTACCCTCCAGGACCCTACTGAGGGTATAGAGCTGGTCCAGTGTTCCACAACCAGGACTAAAAACCACACTGCCCTTCCTAAATCCGAGGTTCAACTATCCAACGGACCCTCCTCTCCAACGGACCCTCCTCTCCAGAACCTACGAATAAACCTTACCGAGGAGGCTTAAAAGTGTGACTCCTCTATAGTAGGAACACACTCTACGGTCCCCCTTTTTGAATTGGGGGACCACCACTGCGGCTTGCCAATCCAGCGGAACTGCGCCCTCCATCAACCCAATGGCAATGACAGTGAGACCTGGATAGGCGTGGTTGGGAGGAATGGCAATGGTGTCGGTTAACGCGACTCTGCAGCATCGCAATAACCAACACCATTGCCATTCCTCTTAACCACAAATATGCAGGTCTCACTGTCATTGCCATAGGGTCCCCCAGCAGAACAAGGGACCCAATACCCAAGAGCACATTAGAAAAAACATGGAGCGTAACTATCTAAGCAGCTGGAAGTCCTCAGACTGACAACATCAAACTAGGCTATCAGCATATAAAATCTTGCCCACTAAACACAAAACTAATCAAAACAATCCTCCAGCTTGATTTGAGTTCATAGTGTAGTTCTAAATACCTGGAAGACCTAATAAACTGGCTTCCTATGAAGGGATTTAGAACAGTCTGTATAACATTAGTCTGTAATGCGCAACAGTGGTAAACGATGACAAACTTAGCATTCAGAAAAAAATTATTTCTGCTTATGTTGATCGGCATTGTGACTCTGCCGTGCACAGGTATGCCTCAAGCTATTCCTCTCAACAACTTTGCCACCAGAACAGCTTACTGCTCAATAGCAAGCCACAGTCAGTCCATGGTACTCAAAAAATTGGATTACAGTAATGTTGCTGTCAAAGGGTTATAATTGCTAATTAAGGTAAACATAGATCTGGATCATTTAGACAGATTATCAATTTAATTATAGATAACACCAACAGACATTTTGCTTCGACAATGACCTGATGCTTATAACAGCTTCACCTAGCTTGCAAATTTCTAGACTTCTCAGTCATATTAACCTCACATTCATGCAACAATTTTCTACAAGGATGGATGGCTGGATGGATGGATGGCTGGATGGATGTTAAACAATGAAATTAAGAAAACACCTTGCCTTTCAAAACAATGTAGAACATGCCTGATATACCTGATATACAAAAAAAGGGGTTGCTTGTAAAAGGTACTGTATCAAATAGTCTAAACCTAAAGGCCGCCGTGTTTAAACCATGCAATAACGTAAATCTAGGTTAAACTGCAAAAATGTAAAAAAATGTGTTGATTATGAATTTGTTGAAAGCGTCATGCAGTAAACAACAAATCCCTGCTTTTCTCTAAGAATAATTGTGATTTTTTTTTTGCTATTTGACAGTAAAGTATCACTTTCAGGACCAGAAACAAGGTAATGTTGACAGCTAATAATTGAGTTGAACACTGAGGGCAGTAGTAAATCTTTAGGTAACCTACTAGTCGAAGTTGAATGCATGTTTGCAACAAACATGACTGTTGTGCAAAATGTAGCGTGTGAATACATAAATGCAAAGAGCTTGCAGAAGTATTGTAAATTTAAGAAATTTATTTTATTACCATCAGGAGAAAAATCTAGTGATCCAATCAACTTTTCAGACTGATTTAACTGAAGCAGGCAGTCCTTTAATAGGCAAGAATTAAATTCATTTACACAGAACCAATTTATAAGTTATAAGACTTCAGTACAGCTTCTACAATTTAATATTGCAACACTTTTATGAAATTTAGCTTTTATATTTCCACCAATGCCTTCACAGAACTAGCTGTAATGAGTATGAGGGTAATTGATGTCTAGAAAAAGCATACAAGGATATTGATTATGCCAAAGTGCAGTAGTGCAGGTTAAGACAAGCAAAAACACCAGACAAATGCTGGTCGAATGCACAGATATGACAGCTAATAACTCTTTAGTCTTTATTAACTTTTTAGTGCTCACCTGAACATCGCCGAAATCAACAGTCTCATAGTGGAAATGGGCACACTCTGCCAACCTGGGGAAGTGACCTCTGGGGAACGTTAGCCTAGAACAAACAGAACAGCAACTCATCAACATTCAAGACACACTGACACTGTGATGAAGAGAAGAGCAGGCAAAACAAAGAAAAAGAGGAAAGGAGAGTTCAGGCCTGTGTTAGCACTTAAGATTCAGACTGACTCGTCAGTGTGAGAGCTGCCTAATACAGGCTCTCTCTTCACTGGCCTGAATAGGAACCCTATATTCAGGCCAGTGAAATACACACTAATAGCAGCAGCGACGTCACTGAGATCACCTACTTTTTCATGTTCTTGACCTTCATACTCGCCGTGCTGACGCAGGAGCGCAGGAGGGGCTTGGCTTGGTGTTCTGTGATGTCATCACTCTTCACCTGCATAAAAAAAGATACAGTTAATAGTTTTGCAGATAAAAAACTAGATAGTTTATGACACGCTACTCAGACATCTAATGGAAGCACACTCCTACTTCTAATGAGTATGAAACTATGAATTATCTAATTTTCCTCATTTTGACTTTGTATTAGTCCAATCTGATTTATAATTCAATCAAATACTCAAATATGTCATTAATTAATTTCAAAGGGAAATTTAAAGTTATTTTTTTAAAGAGTTGTTGTAGAGACTGGTAGCTGGGGGCAGCATGGAACCCCTCTAGCAGCCTTGTATTAGCAGCAGGTCCTTTAAGCCTATGAATCAAATCTTTATTTGCATAATAATCTGCAAATAATCCAGAACTGAGCCACCAGTCTTCCTTATCAGATTATTTAGCTTTTTTTTTTAGTTGCTAGCTCAATTGTTGCAACCCAAACACATGATTACACAGGAGATTGCACTCTCCATGACAGACCTATAGAAGATATGCTGTATCTTGCTGCTTGTTCCCATTTAAAAATTGGAGCTTCAAATATCATTACTTCTAAAACCAACTTGGATCAGACATGTATTGTAATTAAGGGATTTTTTACATCTTTACTTAGAGAAACTACCATGTAAGAAAACTACAATGCCCCTGTTACAAATCATTTCGTAAATTTGCATTGTTTTAGACTTTTAACGCCTCTATTTAGTTGGAAACCCAATCCTGTGGTTGTTTTTATAAACCCACAGCTAACAAAACCTCAAATTGGAATAAACCATTAACAGATGACAGTTTAGGAGTAATAGATACAGTAATAGGTTTAAGCTACTGAGTAATAAAATCAGCCATACCCTTTCACAGGCAAATATATGCATGCAGCACTTACATACCAGCTTGCTTTCAATCCTTATTATATAAGACACAAAATGTTAATAAATAAACATTAATCTAAGTAAAGTCTTGAGTTTCAAAAGAAAATTCAAGTCTAAAGTCTTTTTATCAGTTCAAGTTATTCTCTTGATCTTGACCAAGGCTTAGAAGGCATGAAGAGAGCTGCATGTACAACTTACATGGGTAAGTCAAGCGCCTCCTACCAGAAAGTTGGAATTGTTTGGCCCCAATACGGACAACATTATACTTGAGTAAAAGTGAGCCTTTTAAACCTAAGAACACATGCATGGGAATGGCAGCATTTCGCTGGGTGGGTTTTACTGCAGGTTGTGCTCGTGCATCACACAAACTTTATAAAATAAGAAAAAAGGCTGACCTCCCTTCCAATCCCCATCGTCACCTAAAGTTTGTTGGATTCTATGATGAAATTTAGGGCCATATGTAAGTTTATGTTTGTGTAGGTGTGTACCAGGGCAGTCGAAGTCTCCTGTGGCTGCTTCTCCTCTGAAGGATTATTGTTGGTAGCTTGAAGTAAGGCATCATCGAGGTCTGTATATGGTAGCAAATCACTGCACAAGAAGCAAAAAGGGGTTATAAAAGAAACAGAACCTGAACTGTTATCAGAAAGGTTGTGGGCTTTATTTTGTATTTTTAACCACCAGAGGGAGCAAGTAAGGAACAATTGTTTAATGGGTTTGTGTTGAAACCATGACATTGCAACAGCATGTGGCAAAAAAACATGTAATACTAATGCTGTTATTTCTGAATACAATAAAAAAATAAAACATCAAAATACAAATTTATTTATGTTAGCTGTAACTACAAACAATTGCAAAACCTTCCTAAAATTGAGTCTGGGATATATCAGCAGTTTATGCCTTAAGAAAGAAAAAAAAAAGATCTACTTGCTCTTTTCTATGCACTTCAAACTCACGTATTCAGTGAGCCATAAAGACAATCCACCCACAGGGAGTGCTGCACAAAACCTTCACTTGAAATGTGATTCAAATGTATTCAGGAGTGGAGGGTGAGGTCCATTCAGACAAACTTTTATAAGGAACAAAGACTACAGAGGGTTTGGGTGTCTAAAAGTGATTCAGCCAACATCAGCCAGACCTGGTAACATGGTCTGAAAATCAACATTTATGGCACACATATGACCCTAAAAGGACATGACAAATTACATAAGCACAACATGAGGAAGACAGTGAGATAGACAATTGTTCTCTCTCCAATTAATATTTTTCTCTTTTTTTCTGATTACTAGGTCATTTTTTTTCTAACCTCACTTCTGATTATATTAACGGCCTGTCTTAAATGCTAATTCCCACATTCCTGTTAGACATACATATAACAGCACATCACAACAACTCACTCATTTAACTGCACTACTATCCGATCGTTCCATAATCATTTTAAGGGGACACAAAGCGAGGAAAAATAGTAACTAACCCCTCAAGGACGTCGCTACTTCCTGGTTCTCCCTGGGGTCCTGAGGCAGCATTCTCAATCACCGCGGCAACCACGCATCCAGCCTCCATGATGCTACCCTGCTGCAACAGCCCGCTGTAGACAAACGTGAGTGGGAGTAGAGAGATAGAGATAAAGTCACAGTGGGTGGGTAGGAGGGTCCGAAGCTGTGAAGCCACCAGACATTAACCCACTCGAGGCTACGATTCAACATGACTGTAATCCCAGATGACATCATGCCGAAGAGTCCTGGGCTACTGCGGCGACAATACGTGTCAGGCTGTAAATTCACAGGATGGATTTCGCAAGAAAATCAGCTTCTGTTTCTACTAAAACTCATATATATCTGTTGAAAACAAACTCGTGCAATTTCATGCTAGAGATCCATATTTACTCATTTCCCCTTGGTGAATACTAGGGGTACAATGATTGCAGTTTCCTGGTTGATCTGTAAAAAATCCTGAACTGGTGATTTCAATTTTTGCCAATATTGATTTTTTTAACAAACTCTTTGACTAAAACAGTAAATTGGGACCGGCAGGGTGAGTGTTGTTAACAGAGGTGAACTTAACTGTCAGTCTGCCCTCTCCCACAGCATAATGAAAAGCGACAACAACAAATTATCAGACCTTTGCAAGGGTATTTAAGATCAATGGATAAGATTTAAGTATCTGCCAATCACTGTCTACCCAAAATTAAGGAAATCTACTGGTTGGACAATCTATCGGGGCAACCCTAGTAAATCCAACCACCAATAATCCAATTATAATTTCAATCATTAAATGAGTTAATTCATCCAAGCAAAGCTGGTCTTATCTGAATAAGCAAATCAATCATAAAATCATAAATTAATGGTTAAATTTGGGGTTTCATTTCATTAGACACACCCAGGCAAGATCTATTTGTTTTAAATCATATATTAACATTGTCACTTTCACTTTACAAATACTAAGAACGCCCTGATAGAGCAAACTTAACTCTCGAATAATTTTCCCATAACGCGCTGCTGGGCTTATGAGGGTGTTTATCGGTAAACAATGTCTTATAGTCAAAAATAGAGCCCGCCCACAGATCTCACCACTCAGTTAACAAAGAAACAGGTTACCATAATTTGCAAAAAGTTCTGCTGATCAACCACAACATGATTACTCAAACGAGTATGTTCATTAGTTTTCACTGACCGTAGTAGCATTTTCCCACAAGCCCCTCTGGCTCAAAAACTCCACTGTGCTCATGGACTTTCATAAAGCTTCCTGAGTCAGCAGGATGCTAACAAGCAGACCAGAATACTGGACTCCACTTAACCCTCATTTCACACTGTATCTCAACTCAACATGGCCAAAGGACAGAAAATGCATTACACAGATACCAGCCATCCAGAAACCACATTACATAAAGTTATGTTATGTAACAGTCACTTAGAAGCAACATATATAGTCTTCTTATATGGATGGACAATCCACTGGACGGCGTTCCTTAAACATTTTCACATTTCGTCGCATTACAATCACAAACGTTTGTGTATTTTGATGGAATTTGATGTGAGAGCCCAACACACAGCATAACTGTGCATTTATATTTTTAGATTAGACATTTTAAAAGTACTCTGAGCTGCATTTCAAGCTTGAGACATTGTTTTAAATCTAATCTTGAACTGTTCCACAAATTTCTCACCCATCTGTCTGCTGTAATCTTTCTTTTTAATGATGCTGTTTGTCCCATAAAAATCTTTTACAAAATGTAAAAGGCCTTCACAGAAAAACATGATTTATGCTAAAACGCGATTGCAAACATTTGGACAACTTTACAGAAGATGTTAAGCAGGATGTATTATTTTCATTCTGCTTTACAACTATGCAAAGTATTATGCATTATCAGAGACTGTGCACACTTTACATGTACCAATTTAGAAAAGCTCAAAACAGCATATGCTAAAAACACATAAGGCAATGAAGAGACGTGGTTTCCAGGGTTTTTCATTAGCATACCACCTTTTGATGTTTAATTATAGTTGAGAAAACCAACAGAAAATCAAACCTGTCAAAATAAGATATGTTCTTCTAGAAACCTTGAAGTCACCACAACAAAAAGCTAGTAAATCGAAAAAGCAGTCGCTATTCCACAGCGTCACCATCACCATTCCTCCCCATGGTATCAAACAAACTATTCTGGATGTATGAATAAAGAGGCCCTTTACCTGTCACAGTTAATGGGGAGGTGCAGCTCTGATCTCAGGAGACCGAAGCAGCAAGCACAAAGGATGTCGCCTGGTATCTGTTGGCCTATATGGCATTTCTGCAAAGAAAATAGGGCGGCATGCAAAATCCTACACATTATATGTGGGGCCACCATCAGGAGCCATGTTGACAGGAAAATGACTGTGGGATCTTTTTTGTAGGTAAAGATCACTAATCCTTCATTTCAAATTAAATAACGGGGCAGCAAAAGAAGGGGGAAAGCGATGCTACACATTTTCCTAGCATATTATATCCAACATTTAAAATATTGATGTTTTGACCTCTAAAAAATATTCTGAAACTTTAAAACTTCAATCAACATAAGGTCAATATTTTCTTATGTAACAATCTATACAAAAGGTAAATTCCAAATTGTAACAACCTTTACAATAATTGGGTAAATTGGCTGACTTTTTCGGCACGGCAATCCAGTACATGCACGTAAAAGTGGGGTTTTATCTGCAGACACTGTGTCTGCCAATATAAAATAAATCTAATTGGATGTTTAATTTCAGTTTCTAAGTGAATTCATTAGAGTTTTTCATGCTAATTATATATATATATATATATATATATATATATATATATATATATATATATATATATATATATATATATATATATATATATATATATATATATATATATATATGAGAGAGATTGTTTAAGTCAAGAGCTGGTATCTTTTTTTGAACCTTAGCCTCTGCATCTCTCTATTCAGATTGTCTGTATAACATTTCTAGCGGCTTAAAACAAATGCCTAAATTCAAATTTAGCAGAATTCCACCAGGATCTCTAACCTACTTTGACTCTTCTTTTGGAGACACTGGCATTATCCACAGAAAGTTAGATTTATGCTCTCATTCTGATTGCAGGCAACACAAACAGTAGATGCAATGGTAAAAAGCTTTGGGTGTCATAGTAACTCATCACCTGTCTTGACTCTGACTTGATGCTCTATAAGATGAGTAACCAACAAGAAGACAAACCGCTGACCAGAAGCTCTGACACGTCATCAGCCAGTTTGATGCGACTGTCGACTCTAGGCTTAAAGCTTTCCCCACCCAGTCGGCCATTGCTGCCCGGTGCATGTGACTCTTGTTATGTCCTCGCGGGAAGGAGGTGAATTGGTTGGGATGAGGGAGTCAATTTGATTCTCTAATCTTCTTGAAATCTGCCACACCGAGATTATTTCATCCCACTCAGAGGAGATGTCACGGCTCAAATCTCTTAGTGAGTGATCCCTGATGAAGGCCAGAACGGCGGGTGAACAGCAGGCCCACGCTGATCCAAACATTTAATCAACAATCCAGTCTGTCACTCATGATGACAATTCAAACCTTGCCACAAGCTTCAAATCTCCCCTCTCTAAAACAAGCAAACGACGCACAACAAAATGTGAATGGGAGATAGTCTTATTGCGCAAGCAAAAATATTATTTAGGAAAACATTGATTCTCAGAAATAAAAAACAAGTTATAATCTGTACCCACACAGACAGGTTAGTAGCAATTGTTTAGTCTAAAACAATTTAGTGCAACACCTACAAAAAGAGAAACCTGTAGTTGACGAGTAGATTTAGTATCAAATCAACATTTATTTCTGTATCTCTCATTTAACATAAGCAATTGTGGATAACAGTTGTCCAGTATAACAACTGGTATTTTGGGGGGATTGGCTTAAGTACCTCATCTTTAGAACATGGAATTTCTCAACAAATATTTAGTTTGAGAAAACTCAAGGAATACTATTTAAGTCTTAAATGGGTGTACATTTTTAGGTTTTTACGCTACTGTAAAATGTATTCCAAGAAAAATAAAATCAATAACGCATATAGGGATGCAGCGACACCACTTTTTTCCAAAATGAGTAGTGTACGAGTAATTGCATTTGATCACTCACCGATACCGATACCGAGTACTTATGCCATTACACATATAGTTACATTGGATTATTTATTATTATATTCTAACATCATTCCCTATTATGTGCAAACATACAGTACAAACATAAATTTAACAAAATTGTCAAATACTGAAATGCTTTTTTTGCGGTACTGAGGACAGCGTCTCAGTGCAGCGGGGTTTTTGTGCCGCCAGGTTTGCGGGCGCGGAGCTGTCTAGGGGAGCAATGGTTGTTGGCGTGTGTGTGTGAATGTCAGGCGCACTTGCTCATGGGTTCCTCGGGAGCGCGCTCAACTCTGACAAACTGGTCGCTCGCCCGCTCAGCTCGGCGCTCGGCTGTGTGTCTGCACTCGCGGCTCTGTTGAAATGTTAGTGAGTCTGAGAGCATGAATCAACTTTGTGTATTTGAAAGGAATTGTTTTAATTGGGTGAAAAAGGCCAGTGTTTGATTAGCTGGGAGCGCGGCTCATTTGCATATAATGTAGAGTTGCAGGCGCGGACACAGAGCCGAGCGCGAGCGGAGTGAGCTGAGCTAGTGGGCGGTTTGTCGGACTTAAACACAGTCAGTCAAAACTACATGCACTTTGTTAGTTCAATAAAAATAAATTGATTTTTAAATGTCATTATCTACTGGATTCAAATCCTCTATCAATGAATTGAGAGACTACAATGATCTAGTTTCAATATCAAGGAACTCATACAAAACATGCTGCCGCTTGGTTTCCTTCTGCTAATAACCGTAATTTCTGACATAATAAAGCATTTATAAACGCCTGCACTTGTTGCAGGCCTGTTGCTAAGCAGACTCATCATTATGACCAGACAACGCAGTGGACATATAAACCCAAGTCTCTTCTTCGTTTCTCTTTTTTTATTACCCGTGATGCAACGTGATGTGCAGTCAAACCCTCGCCAGTGGCCAATAGTAAAAGTTTACCAGCGGTGTACTATGACCTGTTGGGCCTGACGCATAACAGGCGCGTTAACGACACACACACGCACACACACACACACACACACACACAGACATATATATACAGAAAGAGATAATCGATTATTTCACAGCCTCGGTTGGAAATCGACCGCTTTAAACGGGGGCCAGCTGTTGGCGATCACGCCTCCAGATTCACCTGTGCGTGCAGCAGCGGCTCACCTAGACCGCCGCTCCTTCTACGCAGCTCCTCGGTTCCGCTGCATGCTGCCAGCGTCGCATGGCGTCGCAGAAGTCCGCTTCACAAAGAGGACGCTGATCGTCCGAGCTGGAGGTCTCCGGCAGCTAAGCCCTCGAACAGGTGTGGCATCGCGCTGCAGAGAGTTTCCCAGTGGCTGGGTCACATCGGCAGGCTGGAAAACAGAGAGGGAGCAGCGTATCGGGAGCGCGCACTGCTGAAACTGAAATCGTGCCCGCGCCTGTTCAACCCTCCGGTGTTTCCAGACCTTTTTTTATCTTCTTCTAAACCCCAGATTTGATGTAGGCGTTATTCTATGGAGGCAGGCGCTGATTCACGACATTCACACGCTTGGAGGAACCGCAGTTGTGCGGTATTAGGTAATGCTCTGGTACAACAATTACATAATCATGCACTGTGGGTGGACGCTTACAGTGAAAGCTGGTGCTCATATCCCCCTCAAATTCATTTTTCATACATCTTTTATTATAATAATAATAATAATATTAATTAGTATTATTATTGTGGTATAAATACACGAAGATATATATATATATATATATATGTATATATATATATATATATATATATATATATATATATATATATATATATATATATATATATATATATATATATATATATATATATATATATATATATATATATATATATATATATATATATATATATATATATATATATATATATATATATATATATATATATATATATATATATA
>JAVLVB010000318.1:1949403-2031796 GCA_032876305.1 Orestias chungarensis | reverse complement strand
AGAGAGAGAGAGAGAGAGACAGAGAGAGAGAGAGAGAGAGAGTTGGGTGGGTGGAGAAAAAGCTCCATCTGGAAACAGAAACAAATCTTCAGGACCTCTATTCTACAGCACCACAAAGTTAAACATAGCACCAAGTTTTAATGTTCTAAGCAACTATGCCCTAACACACTTTATTTCTTCAAACTAATGTAAACACAATTTCCTCCACAGCACATTTTGTACATGTCTACAGCATGTCAGTTGCTTTTAGGAAACCAAACAGAGGAAGAAAAAAAAAGTTTCCTTCATGTTTATTTGCTTTGGACACGTGAAGGATGAAGAAAAACTGGACTGAATCTACATGTGTGCTCATGAACGGGCAAAATACATTATTACTTTGTTTTAGAAATATAATAGAGGGAAAAGCATTTATGCCTCTAAAGCATTCCCCCCGATGGGCATCCACATACTAATACATCAGAGAAAAATACTACTCAATTTGTGCAGCCAGCGGGCTGTGGCAATAATACACTGTACGATATTAACATTAAGTGTACTTTTCTTCTCAGATAAAATAATGTCTGCCAAAGTGTGACAAATTAGGCACCTTGAAATGTTTTAAAAACACCCACTTAAAGCAGTATTGTAAGCAAATACTTTGATATATAATCTAATTTATTTTAGCTCGGGAGATCTGTCCCATTTTTTTCTCTATTCATACATCCCCATACAAGAAAGTCTTCCTGTAAAACATGGTTCGATTTCTCTTTACAAATACAATACACACCATGTACAGTACATAACAAATATAGATTATTTCCTTGTATCTTACACAAAACTCAATTATTGTTTGTCGCTCGCTTTCAAGCAATCACCACTTTCAACCTTTTGTCCAAATATAGTTAGAGAACCATTCACGTGGATAACCTTTGATCTAGTCCAAAAAAGTTTCAATTTGCAGAAATAAATAAAATAAAAAAACTTGCTTGATGTGTCTTTGAGTGACTGGTGTAGCCTAAGTGAAACAATCAAAAAGATAAAGTTAAAGAACGAAAAATATCATTAGCAAAAGTGTTTACTAGAAGAAAGGGCCTGGGCATTAAATACAGGAGTCGGGACATATTTTCCCATCTGGTCGTTTCAGCAAACCGCAGCTGCACTACGTAAGCGTTATGATAGGTCATTCAATGTACTGAGACGTAGGGACATTCATTTCCTGTACAGCAAAACATACATTCATTATCGGTTAGTCTCAAAAAATTAGCAAACATATAGATAAGTAGCTAGGAATTAATATACAGTTGTAAGAGATAAACTGTCAGGGTGGGAATTTAGCTTGGATATTCCCCATTGCTTGTTGTACAGCTTAATGAAGCTATCACATTCCACTATAACAGCTTATGTCAAACTTTTACATCTTCACTGTGCAGTTTTCCTTGGGATTTCTTGCCCCATTTTTTTTTTTTTTTTTTTTTTACAAGTATTCTGGTACTGTTGTTAAAACAAGCTAAAGTAGACTTATGCATTCTCTCTTTCATATATCCTTGGCAGAAAAAAAGTAATTAAAAAAACATATTATTGAAGTGCTCACTCCCTTAAGAGTGACGAATATGAAAAGGCGACAGAAAAAAAGGCAGTTTATGTTAGAAAAAAAAAAGGCAAAGAAAAGGCACCTTAAGATGTGCCCGACTTCACAAATGATTCCTTAATAATGAGTAATATACCGACACTTCACACTTTATTTTGTTGCTCTTTAAGTCTAACCTCTGCTGAGCACGAAAGTCCCACAAAGTTTTAGTCATAATAATGTGCCCTAACAACAATGGAGCTCACACTCTTCTCTAGTCGAAAACCAAAGCAAATGCACTGTGCCAGCTGCAGTAATGAAAAGCATCCAAATAAGACTAAGCTAGGCCATATTATCCATTTGAATGAGCGGCGGCTGTTATAAACCTTTTTATGCCTACCTTCAGAGTGTAAAAAGGTCAAGTACGTACAGTATACCACACGAAATACAGCAACTCTGCGTTTACTCTGAGGTATATTTTGTGGTAAGAACCCTGTGTTTAAAGACTGACACTATTTGTATTGTAGGAAAGGTAGACTTGTGTCCCTGTACGAGGACGCACCAGGCTTTAACAGTACACTGTTTCACTGAAAAACCTAAAGATATGAACCCTCAATGATAAGTGAGTGAAAAATCTTTTTTTAACGTGTTGTGATATACTCAAACAACACATTTTATTACTGTAAGAGGAAGCTTAATTCCCTTGTTTTACTATTTATATACATTATATATCTTCAGAGCATTTTCAATTGAAATTCCTCTGAAAGCAAACAACAAAAAAACTAACAAAAAAAACACCATTGTTCTTGTCTTCAGAGGAGACTTCTAGCCCGTGGAGAAATCAATTTTCTGCTCCTCAGAAACAAATCAACTTGTAAGGATTATATGAAACTTTTGTTTGTCGCTGTAGCTGAGCAGGGAGGGCCGAGGTGTATTTCGCATTTTTCTTTCTAAGGGGCCAGTTTGGTTGGGTCCAATGGCTTGGTGGGCACACAGGTCAGCGCAGAGTTCCGTAATTTGGGCCCTCAGAGTCTGCACTGGCCAGGATGCCTGTCTTGTCCTCCTCAGGTGGCCTTCGATGCAGGAAGGAGGTCAAGTAGCGGTAAGGGTTGTTGTTATGCTTTTTATTTTTTTTGCCGAGGTTGAGGTCTTCTCCATCTCTGGGTGTCTGAGATTTCTGCTGGGTCTGAGAGGGAGACATACCTGCAAGAGAGACAGGGGTTTTTTGGGGGGGTCACACATCGCTTCCCAGACCTGCCTTCAGTCTCCTTCACAAATTCCAGACTAAGGTTCAGCCCACTTCATAAGCCCATTAATTACTATTTTCTTTCTTTTATTCTTATTCCTTTCATTTATACTATTAAACAAACAATTCTGCACCACTGGAAGTAGATCTCATGTTGTTTCCTAACCTGCCATCAGGGATCTAGATGGTTACCTGGGTCTTCAACTGCTGGAGAGGGTGCTACTGCAAGAACAACTTAAAAATAGTACTCATATGAAGCCATCCTTTGCTCATACTCTGTATTGAAAATACATATGAACAGCCACCCCTGCTGTCTAACAGTTTTTCTATAGTATTTAATAGATTTAACATCGGCTTTAGTTAAATAAACCAGAATCTAAGATTCCCTGTCGATGCCCTGCAATAAGCTGATCCTAATTGAGTAAATGAAGCAATGTTTAAACGACCTCACATTTTTAAGTGTATATTATTATTATTATTATTATTTGTATATGCTCTCTAATCCCCACACAAACCAAAGTTGCAATGTGAACTTGTCAGGTGTAGATGGAATAGGACTAAATTAAGCTTTTCTTACAGTTTTGATTCACACTGAGGCTCTAAAAGTCTATCTTCACTTATACAAGTTACCAATCTTATCTAAAATTACTAAACCATTAATATTTTCTAAAGGCTCTCACAAAGATTCCAGTTTACTTGTAAATATAGGTTTGCTGAAGAAATATCTGAACTTTTGAAAAAGGGACTCTATTTAGGAATAATATTATTTTCTGCTATTAAATGATATCTTAGACACTTCTTTTATAGTTATAAATAAAGTTAGTAAAATAAAGTTGATGATAAATGGAGCTTAAACAGGGAATGCCGGCCGAAACCAACAATACCAAGACAGACAGTATTTAAAAGGGACAAAAGGGTTAAGCATAGGAAGGGAACCACAGTCTGAATACCAGGATGGGTATAAAAAAACACTAAAACCTGCATTAAAAGGCATGAAACGGGAAAGAAATGAAGTGATCACACTAACCTGTTCTCCTCAAAGATGTTGCGTTGTTATTGTTGTTGGCAGCCACTCCCTTGGCTTTAGTTACACAGTGGTGTAGCAGTGCTGGTAAACTCTCAGACCCGGCAGTATCACCAGACGCACCTAGAGGTTCCCTGAGAGGACGACAGGAGACAGCACAGCATGCATTGTTCTGGATTAATCCAACAGTCCGTTGAGTCAAAAGTCATTGAAAAAAGACAACACATTGTTTTTATTCCCATTTCCAATAGCTGCTATCATGTGATTTGATGAGGACTTGAGCTTCAAGTGAGAGCAGCATCACTAAGATGATAAATTTCCGTCTCTATCTGCTTTGATGGTTGAGAAGAGTTAGAGAGGAAAGAGAAAAAATGGAGAAGATAAAGTGAAGGAAAGAACAGTTGAAAGGAGGTGAAAGTGGAATTGTGAAATTGCTCTCAAACGGTCACAACATTAAAGATCCAATCTATACAGGTCAGGCTACAATTTAGGACTCGAACTTGTCATAAATTCTTATTTTAACTGCAATTCTAGGGATCAGGATTTTATTTTTTAAAACAGAACTTTCTTATTTTAGAATAAATTGTGTTACAATTTAAGCATCTAAATTACACTTGTTATTGTTTTGGGTTTTTAAGTAGTGACCGCTTCAGAAATGCAGGTAACACTGATTTATTTTGCTGTATAAACTCATAAAATGAAAAAAAAATTTTTTATTAAAAATATTTTAAAAATATGTTCAAATCTTCCAATACCACAAAATTTGACACACTGTGTGTTGGACGATCGGCAAACTTTTACATATGTGTCTGTGGTTACAATGTAAGTTTTTCAGGCAGTCCGGAATTTTGTAATTATTTACCTCTATGATGGACTAAAATAGTTAACTTAAAAGTAAAATAAACTTTTATATAATCATATTGTTACAAGTCAAAGGTGTACAAAATTCCATGCTGGAGCATTTGGACTGAGACTGAGAGTCAGTCAGTCTCAGAACAGCAGAGTAATCCAGCATGGTAAAATGATAGGCTACCACCTGTGCCATAAATCCAGCTGTGAAACATCCTCCCTATAAAGTATTCCACAGTCAGTTTTTGGTTTGGATTATAAACAACTGGAACATGTAATATCGCAGAGTGGGGATGATGGATGGGCATAGTAAGCACAGGTCGGCAACTTTCTGCAGAGGAAATATCAATATCGATGAATTGATTTTTGAACTTCTTGTGGCCTTTGGTTTGGCTTTCTAGATGCATGGAAAAGTTTGCCGAATAGATTTCCATTGTGTCATTTAAGCAGTTATAGCTGCAAAATGAAACCTATGGATTGTTAATGGTAATGCCATGCAAGTTCAAAAGAAGTGAGTACTTCTGGCAATCTATCAGAAATGTTTTTTTTTACTGGTAAAAACTGGATCTATGGGGGTAAAACATGGAGACGTATGTCAGGTGCGTTACCAAGAAACAGATTTTATTCTAGTTTTTTGTATAAGTAACTCAGTGAGAGATGCATATCAAATAAAAATAAAAAAAACATAAAACTCTTCTAATGTAATAAAGAAGCTCACAAATTATTAACAAGCAACTATATTCTTTGACACATTTTAAAAAGACTGCCGACCCATTAAACAAATTTATTTTGTCGTTTGCTTATATGAATTGAAAATAAATTGAGTAAGAAGTATTTTCATTTCATGAGGGATACATGCCAAGTTGAATGAAATTAACTGTTTTAATGAACACAGAAAAACCATACCAACGTCAAGTATCTTCGCTTTCAAAGGCTGCTCTTTACACAGCTTTACCTCCTTAAGAAAAAAACGTCTGAATTTGTAATCAACGTCATACAAAATGAAGCTAGGTAACCTCGATTTTAAAACTTGACATAGTGCTGTGATTATGCCAAGCTTTAGAGCCAACTGTGTCATAAAGAGAAAGAAACGCAAAGCTTTAGAGATGCTGTCCATCATTTGTCACTGTGGAGAGAAAGATTGAGAGCCATTAGCAGAGAAGAGGGGAGGGGGGAGACAAATCAAGCAAAAAATGTCCCGTACATAAAAAAAAATCTAGATTTTTCATCATCAGTTACACTGTACGGAGACCACATTGGTTAAAAATGTCAAATTTCCATAAACACTGTACAGCACACTTTCCTAAAAATGAAAACTGACTGCGTACAGAGGCTTCACCATGCTGACAGGAGGAGATGGCAGGAAGAGGAAATGGCCGTTAAACAACGAGTCACATGACAGGAAGAGGGAAATGGCCATCAAAAAACAGTCACATGACGGAAAAAAATAAGCACTGAGGACAACGGATGTAACAGAGAATTTAGTTTGAGAATTGTTATTTGTTTGGTCAAGAAAGAGAAGTCTAGAATGCATGCATGGCATTTTGCACATGGAACAAAACTTTAAAGGGGAATACTCCAGTCTGTCTTTCAAGTGCATCCCTATTGATTCAAGCCTTTTATTTGCTCCCTTTTTTTCACTGCAGGGATTGACTTATGCATTCAGACTGCAATACCGTTAAAGCAAATGTTTATTCAATTCAAAACAACTCCTTAAACTCAATTACAAAAGTCTACTCCACAACAAGTGTAGAGAAACATGTCCTGCAGTCATAATTGCCATTAGTTGTTCTTCACTTGAATCCAGCACCAACACAACCCAAAGCGATTCCCCTTTAAAGGAGAGTGATTAGTGCCCTCCCCCTGCTTACCCCTCCCCTCTCAGACATGGGTCCGACCCTTACCTATTGTGGCGTAGGGGACCGGGTCACAACAACGCTGCCCAGATAGCTGAGATCAATCAAAAACAAATCAGGTAAGACCCTTACCCTCAACAAAGCAGCAGCCCTATATGGTACTTTCCCTTGATAGTGAAGGAGCAGGACTCTGTCCCGCTGTTTTAGCTTTGGTGAGGCCGTGTCTTCTCGGTCCGTGACGTGGGTGTAAGGGGCTCGGGTATGTGCGGGGAAACGGGCTTGATGAAAAATAAAGATAAACATTTAAAAAATCTATGCCGTGCATAAAAAAGTTATACCATGCCTTGAAAAGGTCTTCATACCTGTTAAACCGTTTAACATTTTGCAGCCTTGTAAGCACAAACTTTAAAGGATTGTTATTTTTATTCTATGTGATTGATATAAAGCATTTTACAAATTGTAACATTGAAGGACAATGGCTTGGGAACCACCTTCGGGTTCCCACACAGCAAAGACAGGATGTGTCATGCAATGTCTACAATAGGAAGGAGTATCGCAAAGTTGCAAAGCGATACACCCAAATCGATATGAGAGCATTTTTAGAGAAACATCTAGATGTAGTGTTAACTCTGAAGGAGCTGCAGGGATCCACAGCTCAGGTGGAAAAATATATTAACTGGGCAACAGAATGTGTCTCTTAAAAAATCTGACAATTTTGAAACAATGGCAAGCGGAAAGGTTCTGTTTGCAAAGTAAGTTATACGATGTTTAAGGAAAACTTTAAACGTGAAATAAGGTTATCTAATCAGATGAGACACAAGCTTAGATTTCTTAACTGCGTTAAAAATCGTCAGGTAACAAAAACTCCACAGTGTCCCGTGCAACACTGCGGTGGCAGCATTGTGCTCTGGGGATGTTTTTCATCAGCACAAGGTCTTTGTAAATAGTTTGGACTGAAGGCTGAATGCTAAAGATTATTTTACCTTTAACATTTTTATCTATGAAAAAATAGCAAAACTCATGCATCATTTTCCTTTTGCTTCACACAAAATATCTTACACATATAAGACACAATGTTGTTTGTGTCTATAAAATGTATAAAATCTCCACAGGTATGAACATTTTTGCAAGACCTATATAGTGGGCACACTGATCTATCTAAATGTTAGATGCATAAGGAAAAAATGTGTTGCAGGGCTTGTAATAAACAAATTACTAAAGAATACTCGAATATATTGTCTTGAAAAAGTCAGAGAATATTAACACAACACATCATTATGTTTGTTTATGCATTACTTCAATGCTTTTTTATTTATATTATTTAGGTTCTTTGTAGATAAAATCATATTAAATCAATGTTTTAAGTCATGGCTCTAATTCTTTCTTCTTCAGGAAATAAACTTGTCAACTTGTCTTATTAAATTTTAAGCTTAACTGCTTGACCAATGATTATTGTAAATAACAATTCTCATTGTGTTAAAAAATTAAGTTTAACAAAGATCTGCTACGTTCAACCTAGCTTATAAAAACCTAAAACTCTACTTGAGGATTGCAGGTTACTTTGCTAATTCACATTTATATGTTTCACGACTATGAATAAATTACTAAAATGAATGTATTTTTTAATGATATTAGAATTTATTGAGATGCACCTGTAATGCATGAATCACCTGATTGCCGACGTCAAACAGTAATTGTCCTGGTTGAACATTGCCTGATCAGCATAAACATATATTTTGAAGCTTAAATCACTGGAAAAGAGTTGTGCAGCATATTCTAATTCAACTTTATTTAAAGCTCTAATGAGCTTTCCTTTTGGGGCCAAACTGCAGCTTCTTGAGTAGCACAGTGGATGACTTTTCATGGTTGTGAGTGTTATCACTCCTGCTTACAGTTGTGCAATTGTATTGAAACGTAAAATAAAAAAGGAATATTTTCACAAAAAGCAAACAATATTTGATGAATTAATTACCTGGTTGAAATGTTATTTAAAACTAGGTTATAGTAAACAAACAAAAAACGATAATATTCCAGATATAGGATAGTGATAATACTTGGAAAGAGAGACAGATGTCATAATAACAAAGAACATTAGGTGGATATGTTTAAGGACATCAGCCATGAGGTTTAGATATAAACGAGTGTTTCATAAAGAAAGGCCCCAAGAATGCCAAAGAATTAGTTACAGATTCTTAAGGACATTTATACTCTATAGGGCCAATTAACATTACTTAGTTATATCAGTTTTTTTTAGGAGTGGTAGGCAAAATTTTCATCAAAGCACGTGAGACAGTTGTGGTTCGAAATCCAAACATCTAACAAAAGTCGTACAAATATAAAGAGCGATCATAGAAAATCTGTAAGTAAAATAAATCCCACACTATTATACAATAACATATAGCAAAGGCAGTTTTTGGAATCCTAAAACACCCAAAACAAAACAAATAAACAAAAAAAAAACATTCAGTCTGATATATTGTTGTGACATTAATAATGGAAAGCTTAATTTTTCTTTGTGTAAGACAAATTCTTGATATTTAATTTTTAAAGTAATATTAGAATTTAGTAATTCAATATTTAGGTTGCTTTTATAATCTGTCAGTGTGTGCTAAATGCAATTACATGCCTTCTGCATATTTAAGTAAATATGCATCTTTTTTATTACTAAATGGAAGCACCAAGGCAAAACTGTTGATAAATATAAAGTATATTTGGAAAAAAAGGTGAACAGACAAGGAGGAAAGTCTCCTCTTTAAACCAATAAGTAACTATTGTCTAAAAGAATGGATCACCTACCCTGAGGCTGAAATCTGGAGCTGGGAGGGCTCTGAGGAAAGTATCTCCTCCTCTGTCCGTCTCTGGGATGGCCTCTGCCCAAAAACATCCCTGCCTTCTGGAGGGGGGGAGGGGGACTGTGAGGGGTAACTGGCTGCAGTGGAGGCATAGGACATGGGGTAACTGGGCTGGGCGCCCTGGCTCTGAGTGGGAGAGGCGGTCAGGGAGGACCTCCGAGAGAAACTAACAGTGGCTGAGGGCTGCAGCGTGATCTCGTGCATCTCCAGAGACCGAGAGGTGCGGAGGATGCTAGGACGAGGAGGAGGCCTCACTAGAATATCTGGGGAACCTGGCTGGGTGCTAAGAGGACTCTGGGAAAGTGGAGAAAGACGTGAGGGTTGGAGTACTAGCGGGGGTAGGCTGGGGTCTGCCCGGCGCCCTGCCCTCGGGCTGAGCCAGGACTGAGGGCTACTACTGGGCGCAGTGCTTGGGCTCCCTGCACGGGCTGCCGGGTCAGGATAAGGCAACACTGGTACACCCACACCGTGGGCCGTGTGTCTGAGCTGGCCGAGACTCTGGGCCTGTTGCATAGCTAAACGCCTAACTGGAGGCCCTGGGGGCCTGTCTCTGCCTGGTGGAGCCACGGGGACCTCCAGCTGCAGAAGTCCGGGGCTCGATGGATCCTTCAGGGATGGAAGATGCAGGCGACTGGTGGGGATATTATGAGGAGGATATGGGGGAGGGTCATGGAGGTCCTGAGGGTGATGTAAGGGATGCCGAGGTGGATATATGAACCGTGGGCCCTCTAGGCCCAGAAAGGGTAACTCATGAGCCTGCCAGCTTTCAGGTGAGTGGGGTGGAGGGCTGTGAGTAAGCGACAGAGAATGGCCAGAGGCAGTATACTGATGGTGTTCCAATCCTTCACTCTCCTCAGGGATGGAGGGGTAACCGAAGGGCCCCTCAGCTGTGCCTGGGGGTGAGGACAGAGCAGAGCTACGCGGGCTGATGTCAGGCATGTAGAATGGTGGTGGAATCCCTGATTCAATGCGACTGCCTAGATACCCATAAAAAAGGCCCTGGGGAAAGCCCCTGTAACGGGAGGCCGGGGCCTGCCCTGAGGGATAAGGTGCACTGCCCTCTGCAAAGCTCATACCTTCCATGGGTCTATGCATGTGGGGGCTGTAGGTGGGGGGCTGCGTTGACTCCAGGCTGGATGATGTTGGGGAGAGCTGGGGCCGGAGCGTGGGCATGATAGGTGGCAAAGGCCCAGGATCAAAATCATTCTCTTCATCCGACTGCCGGAACTCGGGGTACATATCGGACTCCTCTGCAAACGGGAAGCCTTGGATTCGGCGGTGAGGCAGGCTGGTTTCCATGACAAAACGGCCATCAGGGCCTCGGCTTATCAGCTCTATAGGCGTGGTGACCTCTGCCTCGTGTTTGGACACACTGTATTTCGTGCTGGCTATGGCACGCTTGGTTTTCTTGTAGAAAGAGAGCTCTTTGTCCTTTTCTCTCTGAGGGCTGGGCAGCTTCCTAACGTACAGGCCTGGACCATGGGAACCCTCAGACGATAGAGAGCGTGGCCGAGATAGAGGGGAGCTCTCTGGACTTATTTTCCCAGACGATAACCTGAAACAAGGAAAATGGCGAAGTAAGTCATTGGCTTTTTTTTTTTTAAACAAATCGCAAAAGCTCAAAGAGGAGTGGGTTCACAGGATATAATTTTGCATGACTGCACTGTATGAATGTACGAGACAAACCAAAGCTGAAGCACTCGATCAAGGCAGCTATAATGAACTACAACACAATATTAATCAGTTTATAATGATGACAGCAGCCTGAGCGGGCCTCTGTGCATTGATGAGACGAGAATCTGTTATGCAAACATGGCAGCCATACCACAGAGCTGTCGAATCAACTAATTGATACCTACAGTGCCTTTGACACACACCTAACTGGCGTAAAGGTGTGTATAGGCCTTTCAATCCTAATAGATTGCACTTGCTAATCTTACACTTAAAAAAAGGAAATAACAACCTGAACAACCTTTAACATTTGCTTTAGATAAGAAAATTAGAAATTTATTTTTTACAAAACTGATGAGTATGTTTACATAATTTAGGGGATTAGGGGTAGTAAAAGTCACCTCCAAATGTCATATTGTCTTGCAAAACAATGTCTTTTGTAGCACTAGAACTAGAAATATGCAACAGACCAAGACAAAGCAACACATAACTGTAAAATACATGAGCTGCATTTGTATTCAGTCTCAAAGCTTTTACAACTCCAAGTATTTCAGGAAAAACGTCCATTCAGACACAGATCCTGTTTTATTAAATAGTTTAGTAAGACTAGATGGGAATAAAAATCATCACAATTTGGGTTTAAATCTTATTGTAGACTCTCCCATGAATTATGGTCTGGTGCATTTAAACAGCTTAAAATGGTTAGATCTAAACCTGTCCATTAAATCCCTGGCTATGCCTAGGGTCAATCTCTCGCTGAAAGGTGAACCTCTGCCCTTTTCTAAGGTATTTTGCGGCCTCAAACCTGCATTCCTTCAGGGTTACTCTGTATTTAGATCCATCTCTGACCAATACTTGTGGCAAGCTGCATATTCAACTTTGTATAGGCTAACACTTATCCTGACGTCAGCTTGTTGACACTCCAGTTGTGAAATCTTCACACTTTAAAATATTATTTTATAACTTAAGCCTGTCTGCTGTGAACCTGGTTCTTCATGAGGCCGTTTGTTCAATAATCTGGTCGTTATCACTCTTTTTTTTTAATTTACACTTTTGGTTATTTCCATTATGCTAAAAAGAACTTTAATTTACTACTTACTGTGCTAGATTTTATATGGGAGTAATCAGGTAAATTGGATTGAATACAGAGATAGAATACATATTTATTTGTGAAAACAATTTAAAAACCATGTTTCCTTTTCCTTCCAGTTTTCAAATATGTAATAAATTATGCCGATTCATCCCATAAAATCCTAGTAAAATATGGTGTAGGTTTTAGCGGAAGTGGTTAAGAACATGTAAAAGCAGGAGAGGATTAAAACAAAATTTGTATTTGTTGAGAACTAGATTTAAAAACACATTTTAAATAATCCAACAATGAGTTAATACATGTTAATACACTACATTCTGAGGGCTCAGTGGATCTCTTTCAATATAAAGCAACATTGCTTTGTTGGGGTGTTTTACTTTATTTATTTTTTTCTGACCAGAGAAATTTCTTTCAGTATTGATTCTGAATATGTGTGACTAACTGTGGATTTTATAAGATTTCAACAGAAAACATTGCACACAAATTTAAGGAAAATAGGCCTTTGAAGCCCTGAACCTTTTAAAAAGACAATGATAGGGAAGAAACTTGCCCGATTATTCAACAAAAGGGTTTGATGTGATTTATTAACATTTTTGGAAACCAAGCATTCAGGCCTTTGCTTCATCTTGATACTTTGCAATTCCTGTAAGCATTGGAACTTTGGCCTCCAACACCAAATTAGTACATGTGCATATCCACATTACTGTATTGTCCGTTCAACATAGTTAATGCAATCTTCTCCCTGTATTCTGAAAGGGGCTGTACAGTACATGCAAATATGCCAGTAAAATGCTCCACTACTACTGAACGAAATCACTGTCAAATTATCATTTCTATGCAATGCTTCAACCATGCAGCCAAGCCAGTGCAGGGAAGCACGTTCTGTATTTTGTGCAGGCAGGCACTCACAGGGGGCTGGCCGGTGGGGGCAAGTAAATGCTTCTGGCAGGCTCGTCCCAGCAGGGCTCTACCCCTGGCAAGGGGGTGAGAGGAGGCCTGCGATGGGAGACAAACAACATGGGCCTGGTTCATTTCTAACTATGCTATTTAAAAGAAGGACTAGGTGCAAACTGCAATATTTGCCTTCTCCTTTCATAAGAATATAAGGAAAGGGAGATGAAACTGATCATTTTGGTCTATATCAATAGTCCAACCTATACTATATCACTAAACAATCTAGAATGAGATTTTAAGACAGATTATTGTTCAGAAATGACCATGTTTTGAGACTGCATTGAAGTCATACATGTACATAAGATTTACAAACTGACAAATACACACATGAAGTTGAAACTGGTACAAGGTACAAGACCATTAAACACAACAATCATGCAAGAAGCAGACAGCGGATCGAGGTTAAACAATACAGATGAAGTAAAAATCAGAACACATACAGCAGCTTGTAGCGTGAAATGCTAACTTTGCTGCTTTGAACTTGACTAAATTTGCCCATGATCAGCTGGGGATCAACTCAATAAAATGTTCGTCCACACCTTCAAATAAACCTTAACGTCATAATGGGTTTCGTTCTCAATTTACACCGTGTTACAATAGAAACCACTATTTCACTAATTTTCAGCTGTATGTCTTGTGCATGCATGGTAAGGACACTGGGTGTGAAAGAAGACGAACAGTTGTTGGCACCTCGAACAGATGCATGGGCTTTGAGGTGTCTTTACTTACGGAGACTCAATGCTTTTCCTGAAGTGTGTCACTGACAAGGGAGGATCTGAGAGGAAAAACAGGTTTAAATTTAGCCTTCTCTTGGCTTATCAGTATAAATACAAAGCAAGATACTTAGAAAAAGATAAAAGTGTGCACCCATGTCATCAAAGAATCCTACAACAAAGAGCATAGTTGAGGGGTGTGTTGTGCATTCGAACAATCACCAAATACCTTCTTTAACTAATCAGCAGTTGACAGGACCACCATTAACTACGGTAATGCTTATAGATAGACCCCATGAACAATTTCTATTATACAATTAAAGCGCCATGTGTCTAATTAATGCAATGAAGAACACTCCTGCTGTTTTTCTACCAATTATATAATTATGAGTAAAAAAACAAAATCAAAAATCAAACAATATCTAACAAATTACTTGCCACTGCTAATTCAGAGCTATGTTTTTGACTAGGAAATCAAATTTTAGGAATGCTAATTCAAATTGAATGAAATCAATTCAATTTAGTCTGAACGGAATTATGGTTCTCTTGATACGAATTTTTGATTTTCTTTTTTTTTGTTTTGTTTTTGGGAATAGCACATGGACTAATTTAAGCCAACTCTGTTGCAAAATCTGAAACGCTTACTTGACAAATAAAGATGACAGTATCTTACAGAAACTTCAACGTACAGTTCGTAACCTTGCCACCTTTCTCTATTTAGTTCAGGCAATTTTGTGCCTTTTCATTATTTTAACCAGACCCAGTTTATGACTCAGCATGATCAGGCTTGTCTCCAACCTTGTGGCAAAAGCTTTCTATTAGGTTTTCAGGTTATTGCTCTACATAGTAAGAACTCTGCTGCTCCAAGTCAGCTGGCACTTTTAGCAGAAGAAAGATCAGGAAAGCTGATATCATAATTAGAAGAGGACTTACAAGCACAGGAAAAATTATTTTTAAACCTGATTGTATCGATTTACAGAGACAAAAAGTGTGTTAGTCTAGACCCAATAACTGTCTCCTATTTCAAACTAAAGATTTGAAACCTACAATGAATCTTCAAGGTTTTCACCTCAGTTTCATACATTTGAAAATTTGAAGCTATGAGCAATTTTGGATTGCTTAGAGTTTTTTCTGGTGTTTTAAATTGCCAAAATAAAGTAATTCAGATAAGAGGTTGACATGTATCAACAGTCATTTGGACAATGTTGTTTTTAGCATATGTATTTCTTTACGCCACTAATAATTGTACACTGGGTAAAGTGAGGCAAACCTGGTTTACGCTTGAGTTTCCGACGGTGTTGTTTATTGACAAAGCAGGCCGCTAGAGTGCTGAACAGTACCGCTGCCGCGAGAAAACAGATAGTCGCCACGACGCCTGCCACCACAGGCCGAGCCAGACCCTCTTCAGGCAACTCTGGAGCGGGGAAGGGGTCTGCTGAGTCCGCCAAGGAGACAGGAAGATGTAAGAAGGGATTCCTCAGGGCAGGCAAAGCACTGCTGTGTAAAAACCCTGACCTGTGCTAGAAACTCCCACTACGTTGCTGCTCTCACTGATCAGGTCATCCATGACTGCCATCACTCGAAACTCGTACCAGGCCTCCTGTTGAAATGAATGCAATTAAAAGGAAGGCAAATTTTTTATATGTCTTGTACAGCAATTCCAAGAATTATGCAAGTAGTAAGTAGCGCTTCATGCTTTCGTGTGCTATCCGCGTCACACAGAAGGAACGTATTTGCATGGCAAAAAGAGGAAGAAGCAGCATAGTATTCTTCCTTTAACTCACCTGAACAAGGTCTCTTGCTACCAGCTCAGTCTCAGTGGATGGAATCAAGTCATCGAGAACCTCCCACCTCTCCCCGAGCCTGAACTCCATGATATATCGGTCGATAGGGGAGGAGTGGTTAGCTGGGGGGAGCCATGTGAGGAGGACACCATGCTGTGTGCGATTGGCTGTGAGGCACCGTGGTGGAGTAAGAAGCACCAGTGGTTCAGCGGTACCCAGAGGAGAGCCTACAGATCGCAATACAGGTTGAAAAATTGGAAAAAAAAACTTTAGAAGAATCATTAGGAAAATTAAATAAAAGTTATGTCTAAATCACACAATATACCAAAAAGGAGTAATCTAAACACATCATTTATCAAATTTTTTTTAATTTCAGGGTTTACAGTAAAAAAAAATACAAGTTTGCCATTTGAAACACCTGTAAGGTCTCAACAAAGAGTCAAAATAACAGAAGGCTGTTAAAAAGTCGAAAATGCTTTAAAAATAAATGGACAAAAGCAAGGGGATAAAAGGTTTAAAAAAAAATTTGAACACTAAAATTGATGCACTTCTACTCATAATGTCTTAATTAATCTTTTCAGTATATGTATGATGAAAAGGTGCACTGCTAATGTTCAGACATGATTAAGATAAACGACTCTTTCTGCTATAATCAGGAGGCAACAAAGGTAAGGGGGTTTCTCCAAAGAACATGGGTTTCTTTAAAATTCAGTAAAACATCTCTCAAATGAATAGCTTTCTATACAGAGAGCTATGAAATAAAGTTTGCATTAAAAATTAGTGGTAAAAAAAGTACATCAACTTGAATATTCAATCATTTATCAAGAATGTTCATATATATCATAGCAAACCTAAATCCAATAATCAGATCACTTGCAGGACTCTGGAGAACTTGACTTCCTTCTGAGATGGTAATTCAGCCACTGATTCTGATGTGTTGTAACAGGAGAACGCCTAAAAGTTGCAGGATACTGGCTGGAGTTTAACAACCCTTCTCTTATGCAAGGTAGAATTCATAGTGGTTCCTTTAAAGGTAATGGTATGAGGCTCTTCCACAGAAATATTGTATGCTGCTTAAACATAACATGTTCTCTGTTTTGTTGTACACATTTTTGATTCCTCCGATCAAAGAACATTATTTGAGAATCCTGGTCCTGGTCTGCTTTAGTCTGACCTTCACGTTTTTTCTCACAGAGTAACGATTTCTTCCTTGTATGGTGCTAACGAAGAATGCTAACAGCAAAACAGACAGCATTTTATTAAGCTCAACATATTTATGAGAATTTTAGAGAGTGCAGATTACAAAAATGCAGGTTATAGAATAATCCACTGCAATGCACAATCCTTTTTTTTCCCCCTCCATCAAGAGGACGTCATACAACTGTGAGAAGTAGATCAGCAATTCTCAAGCCTCATTTAATAATTGGTCATTGAAAACAAGCTTTCATTGTTAGCAACATGCCCGTAAATGTACATTTACATAAAACAAAACAAGACTGAACCAAACTGGTGGTAAAAGTACTTTTCTTCAAGTATTTTTATATATAATCTATATCTACACCAGCGTACATGTGTTTTTGATGTGTAAGTAGTGTAATTTATTTTTCTAACTTTCTTCATTTTCTAGTTTAACAATCTAAATTTGTTACCTGCTGTTTTCTCAAATCCTTGCTTAAAAAGTCGATTCACGCCATTGAGCATTTCTTAATTTAATACAAAGACTAAACAGTAAAAAGCATATTAGTAATTCTAGCCACTGATTTTGTAATCAAAGTCATTTTCATCTGACTTCACCAACATGCTGCCATTCCTAGAGAATTTTCTTTTCTCCTAAGAGTTGACTTGTTAAAACAGGTGGAACTAATAGGATTATTCACGGCTCGGGTGTTTGCTGTTTCCACACACGTTAATGGGACACTGACATTATTAATGTAATTAGTAACGCCTGCTCCTTTCCTGCCGTGAGAAGTTAAATTGTTTGTACTCAGTGACGTCTTTTTCGTAGCTCATGGGATTCAGGGACGGCAGCTGTAACTCCAAAACCACCACGTTTGACCTCATTTTTTTATCCAGCAAAAACAAGCCAGCCACATTATTGCCTTTATTATAAATAAAAGGTAAATAAAATCAACTAAACCTTTAAGTGATGCCGCTCATTACATGGGAAACATAGGGGAGGGCTAACATTGGGATCGCATTGCTCATCACCAATTGAGAGCAGATTTGAAACTACAGAATATTGCGGTTTTTCAGTTATGAAGAAAATTGGATTACAAAAAGGTTCCAAAAGCAATAAACACAATTAAAAACACGTATATAAACTGTATGCTCTGGGTGATGTGCAGTATTAGTTTTAGTATTTTGCACCTAGGCCTAAGAGTTAGATTTTCCTGTCATGTTCCTTCTAAAACATCGGTGCAGTGGCCTACTAATGTCTTGTGAAAAGCCTTAAAAGGAGCTGTCTATCACTCCCTTTCAACAATAGGAATGGTTCTCAGAATCTTCCAAAAAGGCTGCATGCAGAGATTCACAGCCCCCTTCTAAGTTACTAGACTCTTCTAAGTCTCTTCTCTGGTTCTCATCTCGGTTGAACTTTTTATTGATCTTTAGAGGGGTTTAAACGTGTGCCATACTCTTACAGCTGATGGACTAAACAAGTTGTGCAAAGTTAGAATTATGTTTTAAAACCTAAACATGCTTTATTGTTTCTCCATTACTTTCTTCCTGACCTGTCTGATGCGTTCCTTCACCATTGTGAAACTGTTTGGTTCAATTTATGTAATAAGCCTAAGTGGCCCTTATTGATAATTTTAAGTTAATATAAAGATTTAAGTGTTATAACATATTAATTAAATACACTGAAACGTGTATTTAGAACGTGATAAATGTGAATGAAATTAAGATTTTTATTTTAAATGAACATAATACAGCATATTTTTAGTGAAATGAATATAATATAACTGATAAAAAAAATTGTCAGCATTTACAACATTGCTTTCAGCTGTAGCTCAGACAAATTAATGTCTACAAGGAAACAAAAACTGAAGTTTTAATTCAGATGTGTTCAGCAGGATGCCCTGCACCCTGCAGTTCTTTTTAACCTGTGTTATATAATTTGGCAATGAAAAGTACTAGATCTTATTTCGAAAGATAATCTGCAGAATGAGCTAAAACAACAAAACCTACAAGGTGACCGCACCTCTTCTTTTGCAGGATTTAAAAGGCTTTAACAGCATATGTCTTCATGTCTGACATCAAGGCACACCTTCAGAACTAATTAGAAGTTCATGCTTTGACAAGTCCCAGCTTTTTAGAAAACCGGCAGTTTGTTATTAGGCCGGGTAGTTTATCTGCTTAAAATATATCATCCATTAAAAATTTGTCAAAGGTTCCTCTTTGCAAAATTATTAAAAGCAAAACTTATTATGGTTGAATTATATTTTGTATTTATTTCATCTAAGAATTTAGGTCAACACAAATTAAGTGCATCCCGAAAAGTCAGACTTATCATTAGCCGCTGAAAAGTATTAAAACTGTCTGTTATACTTGAAATGAAAATGCAGGTCAGGTATTTTAGGCAATTGTGAAACTCAAACTATAACCTAAGGGCAGCTGAAACATAAGCTGTGTTTGCATGCACAGAATTCCTCGATCGGATTGAAATGTATTCAGATTAAATAATTCAAAAGTATCGTTTACATGGGCACAAAAGGTATTAAGCAGACCATGACGAGTGTTTACATGCACCAGCTTTCAGAACAGACGCTCTTTGACATGCGCTGAGTTGTCAAATGTTGCTGAACGCCCACAGAAGAAGTCGTACTTCTGTCTGTGATGGGAAAAAAGTAAACAACAAACGTGGAAGTGTATCTCTCTTTAATGAACCCAGTCCTGGTTCTGAGGTCTGCTAAGGTATTGTTACTTTTTATAATGAACCTATAGGTGTAATTTACCAACATCAGAATTTACATTACGCAATATTTTTCCATTTCGCTGTTTATTCTGATTAGATTTGTCCATGTAGACATAGATGTATTTTGTGATATATGAATTATCCAGAGGGGCCAGCATGTATACTCTGAAAAATGGCAACAAAAGGATCTACTTTAGGCTTAGGTCCAAACAACCTTTCATTAGGAGAGCCTACCTGCAGTGGTGACTGTCACAACTTCGCTGAATGGGCCCGTGCCCAGTTTGTTTTGAGCCAACACACTGAACTGGTACTCCGTCCCAGGTTCCAACCCTGGCACCACTAACCAGATCTGAGCACCAGAAACAGGCATCGAATGCCAGTCATGAGGACCAAAGTCTGTTCTCTTAGACCTGAGAACAGAAATACAAATATACGGTAATTTAAACACAGTGGATGGGGTATTTATTGTTTTCAGAAACAAATATAATAATTGGGCTTTTCTAATATGAACCTAGTTTGTTTTATTCCAAAAAAGAATTCAATCCAGGAAGAAAGTAGACTTTACCAAATTATTGGCTGTTTAATGCTTAACAAAAATCCCAGTCATTTAAAAATTGAACCGGTTCAATTATAGCTTATTATAAAAAAACCTTCGATCATATGTTATCACTTCGACTTAAAATGTACAACATTTAGTAAAATCATTTAAATCTTATATTATATCCCTATTTAGGTTTTTACAGTAACAAACAATGCTTAGTGGTATGTTATAAAAAAATTGCAGATAAACAGAACATAAAAATCGAACGAATCTGAAAATTCGGTTTTTATGAAGTCTATATTATCCAGGAAACCGAATGCATTGCATACAGTTCCCAATCCCCCGTGTTGGTTCTGTTGTTGACTCTACCTTTCTCTTGCTTCGACCTAAAAGGAATAGTTCTGAATTATCTCAGTATGACTTCATAAAATTTGTGTGATTTCTATAGATAGACACACTTTTATGTTATTCTTAATATTGAACTGGCTCAAAGCATTGTCTGATAACTAGTATCAACTGTACTATGAAATCACCAAAAGTCTTGTTTTATTTTGCAAAGTTACTTGTGATACTTTTTTGATCCCAAAGAAATTATCTAACACAAGCCAATGTGCATGTAACTTGCTTTTTGTTGCTGATGCAATTACTATAACATCAAAGCCACAAAATCATTGTCTTGAACTGTGCGCTATTGTACAGCTCAAGCTTGACATTGTGTTCTGTACTCTGAGCAAATCTAATTGCCATCAGTGAGGTATTGCTTAGCTGCAGACATGGACGACTACAGTCACAGATCCCCAAACCAAAATAGATATGCTGTTCAAAGTTCACATCACTGTAATGGAAGCGGGTTTACTACTAATATCCATCTGTAATAAAGTGAGAATCCTTGAAAATAAATTAGAATTCTCCGATTTTTATTTTCAGTGGTCCTAAACCTCCTTAATAGTATGTAGATACCAGGACATTTTCTTTTCCTTTAAATTATCATAACTGAGAAAAAAAGACACTGTTACAAAACAAACTTACAGACTGTCAGGATGTCATGTAACACTATACTTAAAAAATCACAACCATGCATCTAAATAGTCACAGAGATATATCATCAGAACAGATAAGCTGTGGTCTCATGACTACATCCAGTATTTATAATCATTGTCAGTGCAGAATAGTGTTTACGTTCAGCTCTGCTGACCTTTCAACCATCGTACTCTTCTGCTGCAGCACGCTACAATCATTGATTAGAAGAAAAACTAAGAGCACTCACACTGGACCGTACCACACGGAGAATGTCTGCTCAAAGCCGCCATCATAACCTGGTTCCCAGGACACATTAGCAGAGGTTGTAGAGGGAAAAACGTGGATATTGCCTGGAGCGTGTGGGCTGGTGCCTGAGAATTAAACAAATTAGGAACAGACAAAGTTGGAACCTTTTTCAAATATCAAAACTTAAAAATCGATATAATGTCAATATGATATCCTGGGTTTTTATGAATACGAATGCTTCAGTTTTTTTAATTGTTTTTTGTTAATTACGGGAACAGATTTAATAATGTTATGCTGTCTGAGTTTGCTACCAGCCAGAGGCAAGTTTGTCCCACCCACGTAACAGCTGTGCTGCATGGGCCAAAGCCAGTAACTTTCACTGAGATTAGGGCAAGACCTGAATGTGGTCTGAGGAGCACAGCTGTCTGTGCCAGCCTTTGACCCCATGTCAGCTGATGGCTGGTCACATACAGGCACGCTTCCAGCTGTGCCACTGCATGACGGGTGCGCAGGGACCCGTCAACTTACTGACCTGCTCACCTATTCACCACAAATAAAAAATATGAATTTCTAACATTTGGAGTAAAATATCGTATCAGCTTTTGAGATTTATTGCTAGTGAATAAATAGCACATCTGAAAAGTAACTGAGGTTTGGGCCAAGTTTGTAACTTTTGGTAAAACCCAGCTGGGCAGCTTCCCCTAATTCAGTGATCTAAACAACAAGTGATAGACTCACTTTATTATATTTACATTTTTCACGCTCTAGATATTTATTTAATGTCAACTGGACATTTGTTGAATGCCAATCCTTCTCAGACCACTGTAAACTTTCATAAAAGGTGTGGTTTGTGAAAGTACAATATAATCTCAGGCCTGATAGACTTTCACAATACATGCCAATCTTTGTTAATCACCTCTGTTAAATTAGGATTAAAAAAGTCCTGATTCAATAATTCAAAAGACAAAGGCTGCATAAATGTCAGGATGTAGAAACTAAGACTTTAACCGGACTGTAAAAAAACTAGTGTGGATAGTGTAAATTGCGCTGATAATACTAAGACATAAAAAGAAATGAGGCTCACCTTAAATACATGCAAATTACTAAAATTGCACAACAACGTAGGAGCAGTGTTAACTCAAAGTAAGACAAACTCCAGAGACAAACTGTGAATTGAGAGTGCTGTGAGGACTTATTAGTACCGATGACTAGAATACGTGTGCTGGCAGTGATGCTTGTGACCACATTGGTGGCTACACACTCCCACTCTCCATGGTCCTCCTTGCTGAGAGACAGAAACTGTAAGCTGCCGCTGGGTAGAATGGTGTGCTTACTTCTGCTTGGCTTCCCCACCTTTAATTGACAGGGAATAAAGAAGACCCTGATCAAGGATTGGAAGAAATGAAAACATTATAATAATAATAATTATTTTGCAAGATGGGTACAAATAGAGAAAAGATTTGCTTTTAGTTTATATGTAAGGATTTTTGTTTGTTTATAGCTGTGTTTCCCAACCCTGGTCACGAAAGCACGTTGCCCTTAACCTTGTACCGCTTTAAGAGAAAAATTCCAGATTATTTCTGTTCAGCAAAAGCCTGTTAATCGGCAATGAACTGAAACAGCCAAAAACATGGAAACAGCTAAAACATGCAGGGCAGTGTATCTTGAAGAACAGGGTTAAAAAACACGGCTCTACAGCACCTTTCTCCAGGTGATGGTTGGTATGTCAGGGTCTCCAGAAGCAGCACAAGGGATTACTAGCTCTCTCCCAGCCTCCTGACGGTACTCCCCCCCAGGTCTCACATTAAAGTAAGGGGGATCCTTGACGCACACACACAAACACACATAATGCAGTTGTGAGATCAGATTAGAAACTGTATGAAAACTTTTCCAATACGCTAAGCAGAAGTCTACCTTTAGCACCAAAGTGGCAGGGGGGGACATGCCCATGGTACCCAGGGCGTTGTAAGGCACACAGGTGTAGGTGCCCAGGGAGTCTTCTGTGGCCTCTGCCACTCGGATACTTCCATCTGGCATCAGGCTCCAGCCGGGGTACTACAAGACAAGGTGGAATCTGAAAGGCTAGTTTTCACTAGGAAACCTTTATTTCACAGGTTCTCATCTAAAAAAAATAAAATAAATAAAAACCTCAAGTAACAAAGGTTTTTAGATCAGATAATTGAGGAAATAAGTAAAACAATATAAGTAAAAAAGCTTAAAAATGAACTTTTTTTATGTTTTACATAATTGTAGGTTGCCCACAAGATATTTGATTGGTTGTAAATATCTTGAGTTCCTACAAGCCTCTAATGGCCTTACTTCCATTTCTTATTGGGGTCCAACTCTATCCACGTGCTATTGACTTTATTTTTTCACAAAAGAAAAGAAATCCTTGTCACATAAATAGGTAGAACAAAGTCTTAATGTTCAGTCATGATGAGATTGAAAAAAGAAAATGTCTTGGCTAAAAAATGCAGATGTTCCTTGTAGGAAACTACGTATTCTTCATTTTAGCTGTAATATGGGACAGAAACACCGCAGCACAATCATGTGTCATGACAGAAATGATTGACCTTTTCCACTCTGAGTGGGTAGCCATCTTTCTCCCACTTCACTGATGTCACAGGTGGGTTGGCGTCCACAGGGCAGCGGATGATACCTGGCAGTTTTCGTGGAACGTAGATGACTGGGGGCATGTTGATCACTCGGGCGGGATCTGAGCATAAATTATGCCTTTGGTTAAATATTTTAGGACATGCGTAAGTAGACAAACTGATGGATTGATTATCAGACGGCATAACTATAAATTAAAATAATCAAAAACCTGAAATTTTTCAAACAAACGATAAATAGGTCATTCTACAATATAGGTCCTCTGTGCAGGAAACAGGAAAAACAGGAACTTGTTTGTGTAGGGTAGATTTATTCTCCCCCACAAATAAGATAATATTTTTATTTAAAAGAAAAAGGGAACATTTGACTGACTTTAACTTTAAACTGACTGGAGATGACACAATAACTACTCATATGTTTTTTTCAGTCTTTGAGCCAAATAGGGGGGCCAAATAATTCAAGTCTAACAGCTGTCTGATTATATGCTTTACTTTGTGTTGTACTTGCCTTTTTTGAACTTTTGTTTATACATTCCTCAATTTGGTCATGGAAATTAATTTAACATGCAAAAACTACAAGCCCAAACCCAAATATTGAGGAAACATTAGAAATATTATAATATATCCCCGCCCTTTATTTTATTTTCAACAGCAATGGCATTTTGAAAGAAATATTCTCCTAAGAATTACTGTTCCTAGATTGCATGGGACATAAAAGGAGCTCTTAAAAGCAAATAAGTTGAAGTGAAGTCTGCAGCCTGCGAAAGTGTTCAAAAGAGGTCCCTTCATGCATGAAAAAGTATCATAATTTATGAATATTTCTACAATGAATGCCTGAATTTATCTGTTGAGTACACTTCTCTGCTAGAAAAGAAAACAGAGAAGGATTCTCGAGCAATCATCTTTGTATGAACCTTGTATAGCATCAAGCAACAGTATTTCTTTATGGATGCTCCATGTTAAGATTGCAGTTTTGTGCTTCTTCTCTAATAGTGTAACATGATACAATATCATAAATATACAATACATTTACAATAAATCAGCTAAATGCTACATAAAGCCTGATATCACCTAGATATATTTTACATAATATACTAAAGATGCATTTTCTTTATCAGTGACAGCGTATGAAGAGGAGACCAGCATAAAAAAAAAAGATGCATGAGAGGAAAATACGGCGTCTGAGAATGAACCTTTCCAGCTAGGGGCACGAAATGGAGGGATTGGTAATTCCATTAGAAGTATGAAAATGGCTCTGTTGCCTCCCTTTGACACCTGACCTTCAATTTTAATAGGGCTTCACCTTGTTTAATTCAGGGAACAGCCAAAAACTACAGCCTCCATACTGCCGCCGCTGCTGCGGCTCCCATCTCCTCAGCACAGCTCGCTCTGACACCTCCCCGCCCCTCCCCCCTTCTAACTGGTAGCCAAAGCAACACTCACACTGAACAGTCAGGTACGCTGAAGCTGATGGTGAGATACCAAGGCTGTTGCTCGGACTGCAGGTGTACTTCCCGGCATCCTCCGGCTTGACCCGGAATATGATGAGAGTGCCATCGATGAGGATGCGCACTCGGAGCTTAAGGTCACTGAAAGAAGACACATGTTCTGAAACACAGCAGGATACGGCATACATCTGTTCTCTTTTTTTTTGTGAGGGCTACGCAGCATTAGGGAGCCATAAGAGAGCAGCAGAGAGTCAAACAGCAGTCAGGGATGTGGAGAACAGAGTGTACAAACCCAGAGATTCAGATAAATCTGCCACATGGACCGCCTTTAGATTTTCCTGCTAGACAGTGTTTACTCTTAAAGACACAATTCATATAAGGAATGTATTCTTCTTTTTTCACACAACAAAACTGACTTTTAGAAAAAAAAATTACTTTTACAAATGGCACCTAAAAACTTTGCAAAAACACATCTGGTTTCAACTACTAGACTGATCATTAAAGAACAAATGTATTTAAAACAAATAACTCAAAGTTATTTTCTTACCTTTTATAAAAAAGACTCTTTTTCTCACTTTATGTTATTTGCTTTAAGCCACAGCCATAATATTCATCACAGATAAATACTTAAAAATGATGCGTGAATGTAATAATTCTATATAATACAACTTAGCCTTTTTTATGAAATTACTGAAATAATTATCATAACCTTCTGATTATATTGCTCATCATATTGTTTCATGCTGAGTGAGATCATTGAAATAACATCAGAATACTATCATTGACCAAATACCTGAGCGTTATTTTACTGTTATTAAATAATTTTTCCAACCACATACATCAATTTTCTTACCCTAACTGTTGTATATGGGTCAGACGCAGAATCAGATGCCAAATCCTCAATGACTAATAAGAATCGAGGACAAAACTGTCTTAAGCATAGACATTTCTAGTGCAGTGTACAAAGTACCATATAGTACCAAAAAGTTTAAATATAATGGTGTGTTTATACATATTCTGCAAATCCAAAGATAACGAGGTTGGGGCTTTTGAATTTCAATATAAACAGTATAAATCAAGAATCTAGGAATAAGTAGTTACTTATTGCATCCTCATTGCATTAGCAATAGACCTGAACACTTATATATGTTCTTGTAAGGTTCACATTTAGGCCAAAGGTTGTTCTACAGACTGGTCTATAAATATCAGCATTAAATCACGTGACCATTTTCACACCAGTAATTGCTCTATGACATCTTCATCATGCTTCATAATCTCCAGCCCCCTTCTATAATCTCAACAACGGTCACAATTATACCAGATGTTATCTGTTTATTATCTTTATACTGTTTCAATTTCATAAAATTACAAACCATAAAGTTGAAACCAAATATTTACATAAACTGTGAAAATAATTCTAAACGGTTTTTCTCACTCTTGGTTTTAGGGTCATTTGGGATCAGTAAAATCATTTATCATGGTTAAATGCCAAAAAAATGATTAGTACTGTTTGATTTAGAAGTTAACCTACATCTAATTATTTGGTAGACATTTCTAAAGCAAATAATGAATGAGTATATAATATTAAACATACTACAACAGCTAACAATAAATTACTTAGAAGAATGACTAGTTGTCAAGCTCTATTGGAGGTGACTTTCACTAACTTCGGCACATTTAATCTTCTCTAGATAAAAAAAACACTACTAAACACAAACACTTCAAACCTGGACTGGATTTTTCTATTGTAGTAGCGAAATAATAAGAGCAGAATAAAAAATAAAAATAAAAACCGGCAAATGTTGATTATTATTAAAAGTCAGATTTAAAATAATAAAAAAGTTTCTTGTGAAACTCCTTTCTCTAACTGTAAAACATGCATTAGGTTATTAATCACTTCAATAGCTTCATGTTTTTGACACATTATTATTATTTTTTTTAATTTTTTTATGAGGCAATTGAAAAAATCAAGAATTGCTAAATGGAGGAGAGCTGAGCTAAAACGGAGAGATAAGAGAATTAAAGTTATTCAAGCATTATGATCGACTGGGTCGTGTTGGGGCGTATAAGGTTTCTTATGTTCAAAGAAGGCAATAGGATTTGTAAAGGTGGACTGGTTATTTATAATGACACCCACATTTCTAGCTACCTTTGCTGGATCAAGAGCTTGGAATTTAGATTGGATTCTGAAAATGGGGTGCATGGTCAGTTTCTTATCCTATCACAAGCCTCTTCCTAGATAGTTTGGCAAATGTTTGGCCCATTGCTCCAGAGAGCTGGTGTAACTGAGTGATAATGTCACATAAAGAAGAAGTCTGTACATCCTCTATAAACTCAAATGTTGTAAAATAATCAAATATTCAAAAAATATTCTCCATTAGAGTAGCACTACTTCCATTTATTTAACTAAAATTAGTTATTAGTACCAAGATATTGCTAAAGTATGAGTAAAAAATCATCTTTTGAAATTTGAGCAAAGAGTGATCTGATTTAATTAGATTATTTAAAAAAAATTATGTCAGCAGAAAGACGAAAGTATAACATTATGTGCCATGTTTTACCAAAAACTTACTGGAGTAACTTTATCTAGCTAATTGTAACTAGTTACTACACATTTCTGCCTACCAGTTGTTTAAAGGCATAGCAATAAAACGACTATAAACAAAAATTTGTCTTTTTGTGCTGCGTCTGTAGACATCTGCTTTCACCTATAAGTTGTTTGACCCGTTGTTAAAAGCTAAAGCCTTAAATGTTTTACTACAAACTCCTAATCTTACAATGTTTGCATATAATTTTTGTGTTTTAAAAACAGAACAAAGCTAGAAATTGGTCTTTTTTTGTTATAGTAGCTCCATCTATATCTTACAATGTAACTATTGTAAATGTTTATACCTGGCAAAGTTTGGCGAGTAATCACAGAGTGGGGGGTATTAGCTTGCTGTAAGATGTGACTCAGTTGGGTTTCATTTATTCAAAAGATTTTTTTAAGTTAAGAATAAGCAACAGCAACTGAGGAAGATTGAGGAAGACCCAATTAAAACACTTTGGCAAGACCTCAAAACTGCATTTACATATAGTTCTCCATCTCATCTTGAGCTATTTTATAATATAGAACAGGCAAAATGTCCAGTCACTACATATAAAGCTGGTACAGACATGCATAAAAGGAAGTGCAGAAACTTACGATACTAGAGTAGATTTACAGTTGTACCGTACTCTTTCGATATACATATGATTAATTGAACACTGCCTGTTGAGATGTTCAAAGCCTCGAAAATCTTTTCATAGCCTAAGAATGCTTTAAACATCTCAAAAACTTTATCTTTGATCTGTCGGATGTGTTTCTCTGGACTTCATGATGATATTTGTGTCCCAATATTATCTTAACTGATATCTCAACTCTCAGGTCATTGCAGAGCTGCTGTATTTGTACTGAGATTAGATTACACACAGGTGAACTCTATTTAGTCATCAGCAATCATAAGGTCGCTTCTGAATGGTTGCACTCAATGGTTGAAAAAAAGGGAAACGTTCAAGGGGTATGAATGCTTTTAGAACCGACTGTATATTTATAGTCCTTTATTTAGTCCACCCTGACGGTGCAAAGCTGCTTTGTAGTCACGGCTGCCCTGGAGCAAACTGACAAAAGCAAGGCTGCTGATCAATCAGCACCACAGGACTACCACCAGCAGGCAAACATGGCAATGTGTAACTTGTGCAACCCAGTAGTTACAGGATAATGCCCTAAATTGAGAGTCAAAATCATAATTTACTCCACATCAAAGAAGCAGCAGCATGATAAAAAGCGGTTCATCCTAACACATTAGCTCAAGCTAAGACTAGATTTTCAAATCTTTCCAGAGTTTCTCAGTTGAATGTATTGTTTGCCCTTTGTCAGAGCCCTTCTACCACATAAACACACTTTGATTTAAGCCATTCCACTTTAGTTTCAGTCATTAGTTTTGTGTTGTTGGGAAGGAGGATCTTGAGGCCACTCAAGTTTTTTTCACCCTTTAATAGGTTTTCTACCAGGACCGCCCTTTATTTACCCTCTGTTTAACAGAAAAGCTTTTATATCCCCGCTGTGCATAATTGTGATTGGTTTTTTAATTTATTGCAGGCTACTTTTCGCTGTTTTTATTTTAAAAATAAGGAAAATAAATCCAACATTTCTCTTCCAACCCATTAACATACATTACATTTTATTGGTACGTTTCAGAAATTAAAATGCCAGAAACTAAACAAAGATCTGTGGTTTGTGGTGCTAAAAAATGAAAAAGGAGAAGAAATATGATTGCTGTTGCAAATCACTGCATGATCATTCCAGAAACTATCACTAGAACTTCTAAAAAAGATTTCTTCCAACAAATGTTAATGTTAAGTTAAAACTCATAGGTACAAACACTACCTAGAACTGTTAGATAAGAGGGGTGAATAAAACAAGACTTCTGAATAACAGTCAATCTAAACTAATGCTGTTACAATAAACAGATGTTATTCTGGATTCAGCTTCACATAATTCATGAAATACTCACACTGAAGCTATAAGAACTGCTTAAGGACAGGTTAGACTCTGTGACTGTGGCTGCCACTCATTTTCCTGTCTGGACTTCTTCATACTTGGTATGTCTGTTTGCTGTATAACTATCTTGCCTGTAAAGCCCTCAGGAGCCTGGAGAGGTCTGGGTTGTGCTTCAAATCATCTATGCATGAAGTCCACGGATGACACCAAGCTTGAGTAATGTGACGCTGCCATCAGAGCACACTAATTTGCGTGGTGTGCTTGAGGCAGATCCTCTTGGGCAACAACGCACATACACAAACACAAACTTTTACAACTGTTGAACAGCCAGTACAAATAAGCCACTGTGCTCAATTCAAAGGCATACAGCGTCACTCATCTCACTAAAGCTGGTAGATAAAGGCCTCATGCCAACTGCATGATGCTAATTTAAATGTCTACTTTTGCTGTATTGAAAGTGCGAACTTTGCACAAACCTAATACAAAAATGTTGCTGCTGCAACATGAAAAAAAAAATACATAAAATAACGATTATAACTTTACTTCTTGAAGTAGACGTTGTCCTCTTCCCAAAACCAGGTATAGGTCAGGTTGCCAGGATAGGCCTCTGCTTGGCAGGTGAAGAGTGCGTTCTGAGATATGTTTACGGTGATGTTTTCTGGTGGGGAGACAATGTAGGGAGGCCCTAGGAGAAACAAAACGAGGACTTTCAGTATTCCCAAATCTTTAGTACTCAAAAAACTTTGCAAAATCAATTTAGCTTTTAGAATTTATTTATTTATTTATGTTTTGGGTTTTTAGCAGCACTTTAGAGAAAAAAACAAAACAATATCAAAAATATCAAGAACTAAGAAAATGAAAATAGACCATTTGGAAAAAATTCATCTGGTCTGGTTTTACACTCTTTATTGGACCATAAAATCATTTCATAATTGGTTTAAGCCAAAACTGCTAGAGATAGAAACCAACTCCTCAACTCCTTGCAGGGATAACTGACAATACTCAAAGAATGTATGAATGGATGAATGTGTCTGCACCAAACAGAGATTCTCAAAACCAGACTTTATACTTTGTTAAACCTGTAGTGTTAAATCCTCCGTGGGATTAAGTAACAGCCTATGGCCCAGATACCCAGAAGAATATTGTTAATATAATTGCTTTGGTTTGGACATTTTGATCACAAAAAAACTAAGTAACAGAAAGAAACTCGGAAGCCTCTTCTCTAAGGAAACGTAAACTTTTTTTTTCTTCTCAGCAACATTTTACCCCTTCAGCCTCCCAAGGTTCTGTAGATTTGTAGAAAACTCAATAAAACACCAGAAACCATGAAAGCTGTTCTATGAGAGGCCCAAGATACAAACCTCCTGGTTATTCTTCTCAGTTTTAGTTGGAACGACTGGCAGGCGTCTCACAGAACCATTATATGCACATCACCATGGTGATTGGGTTTTTTATTTATAACTGTGTTATTAGTAATTACATTTTATTTGACTGGAACCCTGAAGCAAAGTAAAAGGAAGAGAAAACACTGTACCAGGACACCAGGACAATCCACTGTGTAAGAGTGGATTGTCCTGGTGTAAATCTGATATTAATATGACAGAGGTTAACAAGCAGTCACAGAGCCTCAGATTAAACATTAGCATTTCCCCTGACTGGAGACAGAGGGTGGGATTAAGGACCAACACCATTAACACTTCTTCTTTCATTGGTAGCTCTATTAAAAACATGAAGGCTGAGAAGAGCTGTCTTAAAAATATATATTTTTATCACCCTATTTAAAGATAGCAACACTTGTTTTTTAGCAAGACTTTAATTCATTAATTATCACCATATAACAAAGCTGACGGGTCAATACATTTAGTGGGTGTTTATTTAATTTATTTATGTATTTAAAGAAAACGAGGCTCATAAAAACAGAGATGTTACACGGAACCATTTTCGATAGAAAGGAATGTTAAAAACAATCAAATTTGATCTGAGCATTGGTTAACTGGCTAGAGAACAAACAAAAAGATTCGGTCACGTAATATAGAACAGTACAAAAGGAGTGTTTAAGTAATGTAGCCTTAAAATAAAGTTATAACTAAATCTGCTTATTGTCCCAACTAAAAGTTTCAGATCTAACTAAGTTTATTATCAACATAAACGTGAGTAAATAAAAAAAAACCTTTCACAAAATATTTCATCACAATACCCCCCCCCCCCAACAAAAAAAAAGAAAATTAGAATAATAAAATATAATAAATCCCCTAATTCAAAGAAGTGGATTATTTTTACCAGAAGAAAATATTCAAGACCTCGGGTCGAGGGCATGTTATTCAGTTTTTGGGGCAAAGGTGGATAGATTTTTCACTTAAAAGTAAAAGGAATAGACATCAAAACTGAGAATTAGTTTTCCCTCATCAGCAGATTCTTGGCATAAAAATGTATTTAATGATCTTAGACACAAAAAAATAAAGCAAAAAGCAAAGACTTTTGCAAGGGTACCATCACTTTATATATCGCTATCTCTATAAATATATAACTCTAAATTTATAACATGACTCTTCTCTTTGTTACAATCAGATAACTCCTGAATGTTTGCTTTCACTGTCTCTCTGTATTTACTGTACTGTGAACACAGAGAACTGTAATTTTATCTGCTGTTTGCACCTACAGAACTCAACCGTTAAAATAGACTTGATGCCCACTCTGCCATAAAAGCGAGTCGCTCGGGTGCTTGTTAAATACACACTGTTAACTCCCCCGAAGCAGTGGTGTATCAGGAGACGGCGAGGAGCTGCAGGCTAGTAGCGCAAGCCATCTATCTGATCTGTGTCTAGCAGAGAGCCAGGTTAATGGACCAGAGACAGACGGTGACGTTCTTGCAGACAGATCCGGCGGTACATACACATTTACACAGGCAGGCTCGGGAGTTAAGTATTGGGCTGTCTAATACATCCCCATGAGGTTTGTTTAACACATGAGTACACCAGGAAGCTGCCTTTAGGTGTGAACGGTAGAAACTAAGCGGGCTGGGCCGATGTTTGGTCAACACAGGGTCGTGAAGGAAAACCAGCAAATGATGCATTTGTTTTAAACATTCAATGATCCAATTAAATGCTTTTGTAAACAAAACTTGCTGAAGCAAAGCAGCAAAGCAGCATTGCATCGCCACAACATGGAAATATTACCTTGAACCAAGAGGCGGGTGGTGTGAAGCACCTCTCCCTGGTCACTGTATGCTCTGCATGTGTATGCCCCTCTGTCGTCTCTGGTGATGCCAAGAATGGTCAGGCTGCCATCGTGTACCTTCAGTTCAAATACAAAGGAAACTACATTAAACTTAAACACAAAATAATCTGAATAGTGCGTTGGACACAAATCTACAAATCCACAACTAAAAGTTTTTTTTCTTTGTTTTTGTCTGTTTGGTTTGCAGCATGCTTTTATTTTCTCAGGTATCTATATTACCTGATACTAAACTAAACAATGTAAAGTACAGTTGAGCAGTAACAGCTTTTTAACGACTTTGAGTGAAGCCGTTAGAGATCTACATTTACACACACGGCACAATTATCAACATGGTCATTGGATAAAATATCTGAGTTTCTGTGTACAAGCTTTCCTCTAGATTCCACTAACAGGACATCTACATCTGTAATGAAACACAGTATTTCAGAAATATAAAGATTAAGAAAATTGATCCATGGTTTTGCAAGTACAACACCAAAAAGTTCTGGGGTAAAATTATTTATTTTAACGACAGGTTTACGTCACCCTTGAAATCTGCCAGGTCATCGCTGTGATCACCAATAGTTCATCTCACTTGCAGATTTAGGACTGGATATGAGTGTTAAAGAACAGAGATAGTATGTATAAAGCTCACAAATCTGCTTTCTGATCAACTGTCATCTGTTTAGGAACTATGGGTTGCAAAATCCAATACACAACCATCACGTCTGGTGTCCTGTTTGTCACAGTGCAAACATGTAAAGGAAGTAGATCATGCCCATCGCACCTTCTGTTCTAACTCAAAGCTAACTAGCATGCTGTAAACATAATACCATTAAGCCTCTTTTAGACGAATGCTGAAGATATGGTGTTGTTGGGGGATGATCAATAAATATGTAAGTATGTGTTAATATAATTGTCAAACCAGTGTATGACGTTCAGCCTGGGAGAGGAGAGGTTGTTTCAAGTTTATACAATCAATTACAAACCGTCCTTTTTACTTTGTGACACGGGGTACGCTGGTCATTGTAACCACAGAAGAATCAAACAATATACACAAGGCTCGTTTTTACTTTTGAACTTGCAGAAAACTTTTCTGGTTTCTCCATTTAATCTAAAGCTTATTTCAAATAAAACAAAAATAATAATGTAAGAAATTATTATGCACTTGTGATGTATTGCTATCATTTCTCTAGTGGACATTAATAACAGACACACAAATTCTTGAAGCTTCTAAGGGAAAATATGTTTTAAAGTCAGTCAGTACTTTTCATCTTGGATCAAGAGAAGCAGTTAAAAAGTCCAGTCTGCTTTCTAGTAATGCTAATATAGATAAACAACAGTCAGCTTTCTTTACTCAACATAGTAGGTATTGTTCACTTAGTTTCAACTTTCACTGTTCACTGTGTTGACGTTAAAGGAATTTTAGTTAATGTAATGTTACATGCAAGTTATACATCTTTTCTTAAATATACGGTATTTTAAGAATAGCACAATTTAAAGAAAATGTATATAAAAAAAAGAGATTCAGAAGCAAAATGTTTCCTGATGTCTTTGTTTGTATGACGATTAACTTCACCAGGGTCTGAACCCCCATCTGCTCATCGCTGTCATTGAAATTCCTTCACTTACAAGTCGGACACTTAAATCTTGACGTAAAATGCGTTTTTATTCTCATCTTAGCCAGTAATTGATAAAACTAACCTATGCTGGCAAAGTGCGCTATTAGTTTAAAAATAAGCTATAAAGCGAAAGAGAAGGCAAGTTGCGTAACACCAGCAGATGTTTAACATACCAGTGACTGTACATTTGATTATCTCCACCTAGTGAGAAGGATGATTATGAAGACGGCACCATCTGGGCCTCATTGTAGAAGTAAATATTTATTTTTTTATCCAAGTAGTTGTAATTTAAAAACATTTTTATAATCCGTAAGATCTTATTAATTTCTACCCAAGGACTAAAAAAAGCTGTCACAGAATGACATTGGTTTTCTTTATAATCGGTTTACGCCATATTTGGATGTGTTTATTTTGTTAATAATACCCAACATCAATGAAGAACTTTATTCTAATCTAGGGCTGCAGCTGGCTTAAAAATATTTACGTCAAAACAATACAAACCCTGTTTTTACGTATTTATAAGTATTTAACTCTGTGAATCCAACATTTTGTAACCCTGAAAACATCACACCCTGTTACTAAGCACCCCTGCAATAAAGGAGCATATGAAACAAATCAAAGACGAAGAAAAAAAAGAAAGGACAACCTTCATAAATTATGCAACAGGTTTGCAAGAAGCTCTGTCCATTCAAATCACACACAGCTGTAGTCTGTCCATTCAAGCTGCTAAGGGAGAGAGAATATTCAACGTCTTCAGAATTATTTCCATTCATCTGTTTCTCCAATGTTTAATAAGCTACTGTTGGACAAACCAAAGCAGCTTTTAACTTCTGCAAGTCGCTTGGCAAGTTTGATCATCATCTTTCTTTCGCAAGATAACACTTTGTATGGCACTGCTGTAAACAAGCAACACATGTGTCATGCTGAGTGCTGGGAGTGTTAACTAATCACTGGTTTGCCATTAATTGTTCTGGTTGTATTACCAACATGTACTTTCTGACTGATGATGTCACTGTGATTTTTCTTTTGCTTGTCAAAACTAATTTATGGCTGATATCAGGCCTCAGAACATAAAACTAAAACAGCATGTCCAGCAGCCATAGAAAAAAAAGATAAGTAGACGTGACATGTTAAGTTGGGAAGTTGATGTTTTGTTGCATTATTGTAGAAAGATCCCTGAGCCAATAAAACCCCTTAAAATGTGCACAACATAGCCAGACAAGAGGCTTTACCTTTAGATAATGTACATGTAACATGACCAAATCTATTTGAAATGGAGATGAAAAATACCTTAAGGGAATAATTGTAAATTAAACAAGTTTGTGAGATTTGTGAGATGGCTTTTGTATTAGTGATCTAATATCTAATATCTGCAGACTGGAAGACTAATATGGTTTTACCCGTTTACTACAATCCATTTCTCAAGGTTAACATTTAGCCTTTTGATATAATAATATATAAGACATTGTGCTGCAGGGATCAATTGTTTTCTATTTTGTTAGTCCAGACAAATTGTATGCACAATTTTCTGCGACAAAAAACGTCATCGAAAAACCTAACAAAATAAAGAGTTTATTCCGGATTTATTACACTGAAATTGTCAACTTTTTTCACATTTACTTCACTATCACTAAGTGTACTGGTGAAACACTGAGAAGCTACTTTTATTTCCCAGTTTTCTTTTTTCTTTTTTACGCGTCTTTACAATCACATCTTGGCATCTGTTCACTCCTTCCCACTTTATAATTCGATGTCCTCCTTTTGTCTGTGCCCATAAAAAAAGAGGATGAAGAGGACCTCTAACCCCGACTATCACATTCCTCCTTTTCTCCATGGTGTCTCTGTGGATTTAAAGCCAGGCCAGTGAGCACATATACCCTCATCCTCAGTCTCAGATTTTTATTTTTTTTACCACGAGTGACAGCTTCCTTATATAAAAGCTAAGATACACTGGAAGGAGGAAAACTGGGTAAAAGCTGTGAAACCTGCCAGAGCGTTATCTTCTAGAATTTTTAAGCTAATGTATTCTTGATACTGAAGGCAGAAGATTAATTATGCATCAGAACATTATCTAATCGTTTACTGGGGGAATGTTGTTAGCAGAGGCGACTGGAGGGAGCAGAGAAATGAAATGAAACAGAAACAAGTGACTGAGGTCTTTATTAGGCTCTCTATGATCCTGTCACTTCATGTACAGTATAGCAGATGTAGGGAGCTGAGGAGTGGATGGCGCCTGCAGCAGACTGTAATATCGGTGACATACAAGACTGTGATGAGAAGGAGAGGCGACAACATCCTAAAAATCTGCAAAGTAACAATCAGTTCTGGTCAGCAGTTCTTCGTTACTTCAGTTAAATTGATCCTGTAACGTGAAAATGTCTTGAGTCATCAATTGCCTCTGTATGAGTTGAGAAAGAAAGTATTGTAACCTTTTAAAGTACTTCTAATGAATGTATCTCCAGCCTGCAGATGTTTTGCGTCAGATATTTGGGGCTTGTTTTCCTATCTTTAGTTCAGCAGAAAGACATTTCTAAAGGACTATATCCCAAAGTTTGTTGAAGGCCAGAAAGGATCATCTTATTATTATAAAATGGTGTAAAATGGTAATTAAAGGCAGACTTCTTTACATTTTTTTCCTGATTTCTTCCCCCTCATTGGAAAAATGATGTAGTATATCTTCTTAGGTGTTCATGGTGTTATGCATATATCTGTATATATGTGCCATAATCACAGTTTTGGTTGCTTGGTTTGTTTATAATTCTTTATTTTAGAAAGAGAAATGAACAAAATGATCTGACTCCAAAGAAAAACCTTGGATGACCTTTGAAGAACCTGAAAAAAATCTTGATCAAAACCACTGCAGTTTAAAACTGTTTCAATATGTACCAAGAACAGACTTTAAACCTTAATAGGAAGAAAGTAAAAAAATATGCATTTTATTTAAAATGCAATATCATGTGGCTGTAATGCATCATCACACTTCTGAGTCATCTTTATGTTATTTGGCGTTTATTGGGTGTCGCTGAGAGACTTTTTTTAAAAATCTTTTTCAAATCCAACCACAGTGAAGCTGTGCCAGAAATATCCTGTGAGACATCAGACATCAGGAAGGTGTTTTTTTGTTTCTTTGTTTTGCTTCACCAGACAAAGAGGGTTGAGTAATGTGAGTCACGCTGCCAGTAGCTATTCCTAATACAATAAAATTGATTCAGCATGTATTATTTTTTTTTTGGTTTCTTAGTTTTTAAACACATCCAAAGGAAAACAACAGAGATCTGATTATTCTATACAATCCTAAGAGAGCACTTTGCTCTCAGATGGCAGGTTTACTAGTGGTTTGTTGAATGGGAGACAGATCTTTTAGTTATGAGGCTCCTCTCCTGTTGAAGCTCCCAGTTTTAGTTCGAGAGGCAGACATCCCATCCAGTTTTAAGGCTAGGCTTAATGATAAAACATATAGTTAAGAAGAGGTAGAGTGTAAAGACTTATCCAGTGGGGAGGGGGTTCAGTGTAAAAAGATGGTTCTCTTTGGCTCTATCTTTCTTATGCCTCATTTTAAGGGTTAGGATATCCATAGATATCTCTTAAATTATGCTGGATTATGTTTAGGGTGCTGGAGAAAATTTTTACCACTTGTTTTCACTCTTCCACTTTTATTTCACACATTAGTCGCTGTTATTTCAACTGGTACCTTTCTGTTTTTGTTCACTTCCTTTTCTCTCTATAGAAACTACACCTGGTCCTGTTGTTCTGCTCAATGTGACTCGCTCTTGAAGAGGCCATCTGCGGAGATGTTGCACCATTTTCCTTTCCCAGCTTTAAACATTTCACTTTAATTTAACCAAGAAAGTACATCTGGATCAGTTTCTCTGCATATTTTTCTGTTTTCTGTCACTTGACGATCATGGCAGATGGCCACTCGTACTGAGCCAGATTCTACTTGAGGATTTCTTGTTGTTGAAGAATAGTTTTTCCTCTCCACTGTCGTTACATGCATCGTGGATTGCTGTAAAGTCAACCACACAATGCAAGTTATCGTCTACTCTCAAGGCATGCCGGTCCAAGAGGGGGAAATGCTGGAAGTCAATGACTTGATGCAATCTGCCACTTTTTAAACTAATTTGATTAATAAACCAAACATAAAAATGTGTTATAGTTTGATTGAATGGATTTTCCTTGAGATTACATGTTTTGAATTTGTGCTACATCAATAAATTAAATTTAATTGAAAAAAGGAACAGTCCTCCCACACTAACTGCAGATTTTCCCTCTAAATTTTATGCAGCAGCAGTGAATAAAAAATTATTGCAGATTCTTTGATATAGCATAATATTTTAATAATCTAGTTATAGTAATTTTGATTAAATTCATATTGTTGAATTATATGAAAGAATTATAAGATTATGATAGACATAATTTTTAGAATATCCAGTAAAACAGCAGAGTACTAATATTAGCTAGGATGAGGTGTAGACAATAACATACTTTCTGTACAGATGGACTCAGACAATAACATCGTCTGTGTACAAAGCTGTTCTGTGTTTATTAGTAAAATCCTAAATCGGGATTTAGATTGTCTCACCGAGTACTTTGAATTGGTTGCAAGCTCCTCCCCTTCTCTGAGCCAGCTGATCATTGGTTTCGGGTTTCCCTGGGCAGAGCAGCTGAGCAAAGTGCTTCCCGTTTCCTTCGCCTCCACATACTGCGGTGGCGTCGCTGTAAAAGAAGGTGGGGCTGTAGAGACAAAAAAAAAAAAGCATTTATTGATAGTTTGTATCAAAGTATATTTAGTAAACATAAACGTTTACTAGTTAACTAATATGAAATACTTGGCAAACTCAGGTTTTCGTCTTAATTTTTACAAAAGGACAAATCACATAAGATTCATTTATTTTAGAATCCTTCATAAGGGGTAAACATTTTCTTTCTTCAGAAACAAGATATATCTAAAGATGTTCAAGTGTAGGTCTTTTTTTATTCTAAGATGCATCTTCATTAGGTGAAAACTAACATTTGAGGCCCTGCATAATTGTTAGCTTGGTGCCAACAAAAAGGTTATTCACTCATTTGAATCCTCTCTTCATATTTCGTATTTTCCCCAAGATTTCTGATGGCTTAAGAATCATACCTGTATCTCAAATTTTTTGTAAGATCACAGCAACCAAAATGTTTCAGCTCAATAACTGTTGAAAAAATAAATAAATAAATAAATAAATAAAAAACATACCAATGTATTAAATGTGTTTTTGACTTGGTATGAAATAATCCAAACTATTTCTTTCAAAAAACGTACCAATTATTATTGTTAAACCTAATTGTTTTTGCATTTACTATAAAATTTAAGTGCACACACACACACTATTTAGCACATTTTTCTACTATGAAAGATTGCACACAGTACTTAGTGATCTGAATAATTTGTATTTTTCCCAAACAATTTCACGAGAGTTGGTGAAATAATTTTGTCCATAACAAATTTCTATTTTATTTTTCTATCACACTTTAAATGTTTCAAGTCATCAAACCAATGTCAAGCAAAGATAATTTAAAAAACTGCAATGACTTAAAACTTTTGAAAAGTATAGAAAAAAAAAATATGTTTTCAATTTTAAGGTATTGGTCACATAATACTTTAGTAATTACACGGCTTCCAGACTAAATACAAATACTACATGTATTTTTACTCATGATTCTATTAAAATATGAAATTTACAAATGAAGTTCTGATTGTCGTTGACTCTAAGGACATTTATATCTGTTCAGGATCACGATGATCTGATCTATATGTATGCTTCCTCTTAAGGACTTCAAACTTGAGATGCACCTTATTATAAATGGCTATTTAATTGTTTAAAATGTTTAAATAAGTCCTTTAAATAAATTCTTGTTTGCTATATTTTTATGGAGGATGGTCTGAATTGTGTACTTGCAGACTAAGGCATCGTTACATTGTAATCTTTAAGGCTGCTTTGAGCCATCTGCTTTCATCTCTTTACATCTGTCCTATCAGGAAAAAAATCATGTTGTTACTGTCTTGAGTCCCAGGATGTTGTTTTGGTGTGTTTAATGTTTTTACATAAGTTAGAAACGGAATTAAGGCATGCTGTGACAAATGCCTGGAACTGGTTGCAAAAAGACTTGAAGATTAAAGGCATGCTATTTTTTAACATTTTTTGTAAAGAAATTAGTAACTTGAAGGCAGAAATATCAAACTGGATATGTTTCTCCTTATAGGATAAGAAAATACAGAATCTGTGGTAGTCTATTTGTGGTAATTAGACTTGTTTGACATTTTATTATTTTGTAAATTGTTCAGGGCCATCTTTAAATATATATATCAAGTTTTATTTTGAAACCATAAAACAAGGATTTCAGTTTGGTTTTCTTGGTTTGTATTTGACTATTTTCATTTGCGTTTGGTAAAATCAAACAACATTATATATGCAACCAGGCCTGGTTATTGCAAGCCCTTTAAAATCAAGAAAACAAATAAAACCTGTCTAACCACATAAAGTAGGTACGTTTAGGATTCGACAAAACAACTCTTGGCTCATTGTTGGTCGCTGTTTATAATGCAAAGTCTCAGGTAAAAACCACAACTGATCAAAACAACCTAAAGGCAAAGGCAAACCTTACATTTACCAAAAACATGATGATTATTCCTATATAAGGATTGAGAAGTTAATTACATGTTCACATAGCTGAAATATAATTTGGATTTCTTTTTTCATGAATAAGGGAAATTTACATCTTATAGGCATTAAATACTTGCACTTGTTTCTTGGCCTAACATCTCACTTTGCATATTCATCCTAATTATTTAGGTGATACAAAATACTTAACTCAAAATATAGATTTAGGATTTTCTAATTTTTAAAGTGAGTAAGTATTGATTTGATCAAAAATTTAAGAAATATCCTAAAGAATTTTAGTATATCTGCTAAACTCAAAAGCTTTATGTTTAAGACCTAAAATGTAGCTTCAGATTCCCAGAGATGTTTTTATTATTTCAAAACAACCAACAGGATGAAACTCAAACTAGTTTTTGCTATGCCTAAACATTTAAACGGCCATAAATTAAGCCTTCCTCTGCAGCCTTAATGTAATGGTCTATTTGGGAGTTGTTAACAAAGGAGAAGCAGAGGTATGCAAAACCAATTAGTTCTCATAGTTGCTGTTCTTACAGTCATTGATGTGACAGCCACCAGCGGCACAGTGGACATGGATCTGAGTTTATAACAATCCATCTTACATTCCTCCCATTTAGCTAAAACCACTTTGTCCTGCCGCTGTACGTCCACCTGATGTTCCTACTTAAACAGTTTTACTGTGCTGCTAATAATTTCCTAGAGGCCGCAAAGCTGCAGCTTCAATTCTGCATAACATTTTGATTATAAATAGCCACACTGAGTTCAGTAAAAAAAAAAAAAAAAAAGAGCGCTTTGGTAAAAAATGGGTCAACGCTTGCTGCTGGGAGTGCTGCCATGCTTCAGACTGCACACAAGCACCGGGCATGGAATATACAAATTGCCCAATTAGCACTTTAGACATCTGTCTGTCCGCACTGGCCTTTTGCTCTCTAACACCCATTACCTTACATGATACAGCTGATTAATGGAGATCCTATTAGAATGCACCACTAACGCGTGTGTCCCTTGCTCTTTCAATAAAATTGGTCCATAGTTGAAGAAAACTGTAGGTATTTTCAAAAAAAAAAGTCAAAAGTTGTTTGTAATACACCTTCGTTCTTACATTTTAAGATAAATCTGATTGGTTGTCAAAGTGACTCTTATGTTGCTGATAATTACTATGTTCGACCATCTCTCTAAGTGCTCCACATGTAATATTCAGCTTAATTTATCCTTTCCTAGTGGGAATATAAGCATCAGCTGACAGAAAGCAGTTAACAAACGTGGCTTTGCTGTGACAGCAGCAGGTACATTAGCCCACCTGGGATTTGTTTCACATTGTCAGCTGCAACTCGCACGGGAATCTTCTCCACAGATGGGATGAAACAAGGGAATTACAAAAGAAAGCATCCTGCACAGTAAACTCCTGCCCTATTTACAGCAGTTCTGCATCAATTATCTACATAAAAAAAAGCTTGAAGAAGATATGCTCCTTCTGTTCGTCTCCATAGACCACACAGCGCAACTTATTTGTTCCCTAAATTTGAAATGGTTTCACTACTATGTAATTCCCTGTATGCTTCTTGTTTCTTCTCCCTAAGAGTATGCGGCTACAGAAATAACAACTTTTTATTTGTATAACAACACAAGGTTCAAATATTTCTGTTTAAACATACAACAAGAGGTCAAAAGCACCAAAGGACAAATTCCCCCAACTAAAATTGCTGCAGTTTACAAAAAATGTGTTTAGAACATTTTCCTATCAAATAATTAATTTTTTTACAGCTTATTTGACACTATCCTGAACCCAATTTACTGCCCGCAATATTCTCTTTTAAGATAAGAACAAGCTCTAATTGTGCATTCAAATATTTTGACATTAAGGAAAAAAAGATAAAAGACGTGTTAGTGCAGAGTTGTAGAGGTATGGCAGGCGCTCTATACATATTCCTGATCTTGAGACATAAGTCTTCCTCCATTGATTACCTCCACCATTTCTGTCTGAGTATTGTAAATAACACCAAAAAAAATACTAAAGAAGTTTCAGTTTTGGTCGATTTGGGCACCATTATGGACAAAAGTGGTTGTGTTTTGCCTGAATGAAGACTGGATTTCCCATGAGGACCAGAGCATAGCGTCATAAAATCCTGATCTCCGGGTCGCCTGCAGTTGGATTGAAGTACATTTCTGTTTCCAGTGGCGGTGTGAAGGATGAATAGCGATGAGATAGTAAATTGTGGTAAAACCAATGTCATATGATGATGCTGAAACGGGGGGAGGTTACGTATGCCATAAAGCAGTCAGCACATTTGTAGCTGTATTGTGTGGCAGGGTTCCTGCTACCCTCCTCAAAGTTTCTTAGTGGCGGTGAAACCGATACAGGCCCCATTGGCCCGTGACAGAGGTGTCATTCAACGAGCTGTAAGTCAGCGTATAATCACAAAAGTTATGAAAAATTTACACACATTTTAGTTTTCTTTAAATAAAAACAAAAAACGACATATTTGCTAAATTCTGTTCTGTTACTAGGATATATAATTCTTTTATACCTTTTATCTGTTGGGAAAGGTATATTTTTGGACTTTATGACACTATTTTTCTTAAAGTTCCTTCTGTTTTTAGTATAGATATTACACCAAAAAGAAGTTAAGTAATGATGCCTCCAAACTGAAAGTCGTTAATTGAAAAAGAATGAAAGGAAATGTGGCCTTTTTGAAGCAAATTATAAAGTGTATCAATCTAAGACTTTAGCACAATAGTAGAACGACAGCTGTCTTTGCTGTGTTTTGACAGTTTTATCCATTTTTTTTAGACCATCAGAGCATGAGATCTGTCAGGAACCACACAGCAAAGAAAATGCACTTTTTCTCGAATAATTCTGGCTTACATCTTACCTAAAATGAGTAGTCTGATCAAACTCTACGGTATATATATTATACAAGAAGCATTGTTTATTGTATCAGTTGGCTTCCTGGCATAGAGTGGACCCTATTTCAAACAGAACCCATAAATTTCCAAATCCTTTGGAGAGGCCATTTAGGAAGCTTAATGTTACTCTCAGATAAATTGAAAAGAGTCACAATGCACATATTTAAGCCTGAACTTACAAATTTTATCAATACGCACTTTAGCACTGAAATATACTGGGGTTGGACAATGAAACTGAAACACCTGATGACCAAAGGTTTGGCTATAGCAGCACGGCCCTGTATGTTGACCCTGTGGAGCTCCCTACGTACAGTTTTGCTGGAAACAGGAGAGTTAAGGTGCGTATTAAATTCTGCCTTGATTTGGGCCGCCGTGATTTTATGTGACCAAGACAGCAAAGTCTTGGTCACATAAAATCACGCCAGAAAGACGTGCACCAACAATTTGTCCTCTTTTGAACTCTGGTATGTCAGCCATAATGTCATGTCCATTTCAATATTTTGAACAAAACTCTGTGCCCTTACCCTGATAATTGGACCTTCACACTCTGCTCTAACTGGTGCAATGTGCAATTCATGATGATTGGCCACCAGGCTAGTCCAGTGAACTCATGAAACCTCCCACACTAAAATTACAGGTGTTTCAGTTTCATTGTTCAACCCCTGTATATTTTTAAATGATTTTCAGGATTTCATTAGATTGGAAACTTCATAAACTTATTTGTTTTTTAATGTATGTATGAATGTATGTAGGATTACAATTGAATGATTGTCATGTGAAGTGCTTGTAGACGACATGTTGTAAATTGGCGTTACAAATACACAGAATCGAATTGAACATAATTAAAATTGTACATTGTAGAATACGTCCTGCTTCCAAGAAGAAGAGTAAAACAAATTTATTATAAACGAAATGCAAACATTTAGGCCAACAATAAAAAGATGTACAGTAAGATTCTGACCAGAAATTAGGTCATTTAATGTTTTCATTCCATGCATTAGTAAAAGGAAATCAATTTAATGATGTGTAAAAATGCAGAAAAATTACAACCTTAAAGATCACATATAAATGAGGTTTAGTGTGAGATACAAATGACAGATGGGCACGGCCAGGAGGTTTTTATTAATGATGTTTCGGTTACATTCAGGTGTACCAAAGAGAAGGAAGATGCGGAGAATGACAGAAAGAAAGATGAGGAGAAGAAGGACAGAGGACAGAGATGGAGAGAGACTAGCCTCAGTGTCTTTTCCGGACACAAGTCCTTGCCATCTGACACCTGCCACTGAGCGGGCATGGAGTCCCTGTCCGCTTGGCAGGAAGTCGCGGCCCACAAACAGGAACACAAAGGAGGAGTTCAGGCAAACACCAACGGCCAAAGGAAATGACTGTCCTTTAATGTCTGCGTGGCCCCGGCGAAGACGCCACCTGCTTCCCTCAAAGACTCCTATTTAGAAGACTACAACGACTTAATTCCCCCTTTAGATGTTTCGAAGACTGAACCAGCTTTTATACTGTAACAAACAAGTTTATATCAGTCCTTCTGCTGCACCTCGAAGAGTTCAGATCAAAGCAGCTTATTATGAATATTACTGAGGCTGTCTCTGAGACGCAGTTTGCTTAAACAACTAAACATCTACACAAAACAGGCATGCAGATGTTCGAAAAACCAAACGGCACAAAGGAGTGCGGAGGCAGAACATGGCCCATTCAGCCAAGTCAACCAGCAATAAGGGGATTTTCTGTCGAAGCAGAGAGTAATTCATTTTGAGCGGCGGAGTAAAACACACAGAAAATATTCTGTCTTTATTACACGCATTTGAACAGATCAGAATTTTTGTCCTTAAGTGGTTATGCAAACATCAATGCTTCTTTAGACATTATTTTATACACTATGCGCAGTGATCCTTACACAGATAGGGAAAGCATAGTCACTGTAAAAACAGGCAAGAAACGGAAGGGAATATGCATGATTTTCACACGCCTCGCCTTCATTTAGTTCACAGACCAAAAATATACGTGAGGGAGCTTGACAGCACTTAACCACCCCTGAGTCACTCCAACTGCATAAAGGCATACAGCTTTCTAGAGTCTGTGAAGTCAAATCAACACTTCGGTTTTAAACATTTCTGTTTTATCACCTAAATTATTCAGGAACTAAAAACTGCACATTAATGGAGCGATTGAACAAAATTAGAGCAAAAGCCACACTCATTTATGATGACATATGCAGAAGCCCAGCCTCATCCGAAACATTCTTCATGGACTGTCTTGTAAATCAATTTTTATTCTTTGAACTCTTTCACTTTTTTTTTGAAAGTTGGAAGACCATGCTGTACTAAATTACAGCATAGTTTTGAAGTGGAAGCAATGGTGACGCATAGTAGTGGCAGGATCTTGATTTTCCATACATAAAGCCATCTGAGTAGCTGCAGCAAGACTTCAAGTTTGATGTGCACAGATCAGTGCAGTCGGACTGTTTAAGCTGTGACTGCAAAAAAAAAAAATTAATTTCTAAATTCTAAAAAGTATAATTGAATTGAAATGGTTTTCTACAACGTTACTACACAACAAGGTGCATCTTAATGTTACTTCTTCCTAACTATGCCTTGTTTTGGACTAGCTATAGAATAGAATAGAATAGAATAGAATAGAATAGAATAGAATAGAATAGAACAGAATAGAATAGAATAGAATAGTTCGGCTGATCCGAACAGATTTGAATGTGAATAGGATCAATTTGAAAAAATGCTCCTCTGGCCTTGATGCAAAAAGCTTCTAGGTTCAGTTCCACCTTGGGTCTTTCTGCAAGGAGTTTGAATGCTCTCACGTGCATGAGTGGGTTCCTTCCTGGTACTCAAGCTTCCCCCCATAGTCCCTAATACATGAATATTAGGCTGATTGGGTACTCCTGCCGTCCTGCCCAGGTTCGCCAGTTTAACCTGCCTGATGTGCGCTCCTGGACCAGCAGACCCCCACGACCCCACCATGATAAGGGTGTTGGATGAAAAATCCTCCTCTATATTTGTCCATTAAAAACATATACAAAATATATCCAAGTCAATAATGGATTAAGGGGAAAGGTTAAAACATAATAGATACAGGGTTTTGTAGGACATTGCACATCATTGGGTATGATGTCCTGCATCTTACAGAAACACTTCACGCTGGATCTTTTGAGCCACATGGACTTTCCGGGAAATGCAAAGGTGCAGATTTTTTTTTTCCGCCTGCTCATCAGTTTGATGGCTCTGAGGCTATCACAGACGATCCTTCCTGAAACGCCTGAAACTGGCAACAATCGATCCTTAATCTAAGTCGCCTCTCACTCTTTTTTACCCAAGACCTTTCTGAAGCCAGAAAATAAAGCTCAGTAAAGCAGTTCCCTATTAAAACCTACTGATCAAAAATATGAAATGATTAATATCCTTTATTGGAATCGGAAAGTCAGGTCTTTGGATAGGATGTGCTTGAAAAGTAAACAAAGTAATTGGCATTGGCATGTGTGTAAAAAGCAATAAAATGTATTAATACTTTTTTTCACGAAAATACTAACATATTTTAGAAAAATACATAAATCTTCAACATAAATGTATTTATTTTGGAAGGGGAAACTCTCAATAGTGCCACATTTGTTGATACCACTGTTTATATTGCAAACATTAATTATAGCAAATCCCTTAGTTTTCTTCAACATGATTTTACAAGGTTGGAAGTTATAGAGAAAAAACAGATCTTTAACCATTCCTCTTTGTGTCTTTTTAGATTATCCACAGTCGTCTTTTATGTCCTTCAAGTCTGAGTTTGACTCTTAACTATTATTTTGAGGAATCCACCATTGTTTTCTTCAAATCAGTTAAAACTGCAGAATTTTCAGTAAGTTTTTGTGTTTACTCGTGTATCAGGGATATCCTTCAAATTCTGCGACTGTTTGTGTGAATTAGCAATACTTCTCCTTCCGTAAATTGTACACTCATTTTTTTAGGTACTACATTTTCCTCATACAGTCCAAAGCATCTTAAGGTAATACAAGGTAAACTGGTCTTTTAAAATTACCTTTAGGTCTTTGTGTGTGTGTATATTTCCTCTGAAACCAAAGTTAGAATAATACTCAAAAATTATGTAACAGTCTGGATTTGAGATATCTGAAATACATTAATTGAAAATATTTTAGTTTGTTGTTCTAAACGAATAAAAGCAGGATGTTAACATGTTATCATCTAAACATTGACTTTTAAAGAAGAATGGGGGTTTGTCTTCATCATTTGGTCTGAGGATGTGATTAACAGAAAGGCTCAATGTCTTGTCCTTTAAATGGTAGCACTCAACATGCTTGTTTAAATTCTATACATCCTGGTTATTGTTCCTAACTCATACTAGTAAACTTATTCATCCACTGTGATTACTCACCGTTGACTGTGAGGTGCACCCAGCTGCCGTTGTGGAAGGTGTTGTATTGTTGCTCCAGCTTCAGGACCTTGCATTCGTACCAGCCCTGGTCCTCGGAGCGCACTGGGTCAATCTGCAGGGAGGCCTTCCCATGCTGAGAAGCTCTGCCTGCAGACAGTGAGAGGCAAACCTCAATTATTGGGTGAGACTTGAGGGGATGCAAGTGCAATATAATTTTTGTCTATAACCCTTTCATATCTCCACAGGAAAGAGTTTGCTTGGGTATTTGGTTTTTTTGTTGCTCTCAATAATTATCAGAATAATTAAATAAAGAAAGAAATAGTAAACAACAATTTTACTAAAACGGAAATATAAAGTTTACTAAAAATATTACTAGAAATAAAAACTGTATTTATACTAAATCTCAGTAATTCATGAAAATGCAACAACTAGTACAACAAGAACCAAACAAATAAGTAAATTTTTAGTTACATATGCAATGATTTATTTACACAAAAGAAAAGGAAATAAGCAGAGATTCCTGGGTAGAAGCTGGCAAAAAGGTAAACGACCAAATCCTAAAAAATAAAAGTCATTTTTTTAAACATGGCTTATAAATTCAAGATTATAAATAAATCTTCAGAGACAACTTCCTGGATTGTTTTATTTTTTCTTTCTTCCATTTGTTTGTTAGTAATAGACACTACATATACTAGCTTTTTCCTTTAAAAATGTACTTTGTATTTTATAATAATTTCATTAACATGTTTCTTTTAAATTGTAAGAAAGAATCTAATCCAACCAAAGTGAAAATAAGGCTGTAGATTAGGATGACGTCCAACCTTAGTAGGCCATCCGACCTCAGACATTTGAACTGAGCCCCGAAAATAGATAAATAAAATATCCAAAATACTAGAGGCAAAAGATAAAAGCTGCTCAACATTTCTAATTCAGGTCATATTGCTATAATGCAAAATTTTTATGTGCCATTTATCTTCCTAAATTGTAAATTAAAAACTTATTTTCATCTAATTTAATTTGTTATTTATCTTAAAATATGCCAGTCTCATTTCCTACCAAATTTCTTCTTAGAATGAAAAGAAAGTATGGAATTATAAAATAACTAAATAAATTATAAAACTAAGTGTATGAACAATGTAAACATAGCAAAGACCCATTTTGGCATATTTACCAATATATTCATAATGTATACTCATTGTATACTCAAATATTTGTTTGAAACTGGATTTCTGCTCTAATAGAGGAGTTGACTCTTGGCACACTGGATTATTTAATACATGTAAGCAATTATTTGGGATTTTTTTTTTTTTTGTTAAGCCTTCTATTAGTCTGTCACATATAAATCTACAAAAAAATAGAACTAGTTTTTAGAAAAACTAACAGAAATTATAAAGTGACACTAGTTAATCTTTTTTTAAAATAAAAAGCTTTAAAGCACAGATTTTAAGTTCAGAAAAACTTATTTTACAGCTTCAACTAATTCTGCACCAATTGTTTTTTTTCTTGGAATTATAATTATATTATAAGAACAGACCTTATGAAGTATGACATTCAGTAATTTGTGTGGCAATATAGCTAATTTTGGCTAATGTACCTGATGTACTGCCTCCAGAAATGGAAGTATGATCGGGTTCTTATATAAGTGGAATGGAGAAAAACTTCTGTCTGCAAATGCATCCTGCTATTTCTAGCAGCTTTATGTCAATGAATCAGAAACTAAATATTTAAACAGAGCTCCAGAATCAGACGCACCATAAACTGAATTAGCATAAATCATTTGATGTTATATTAAAAAATAAACGTCAACCTATAACTTCACAGAAATCATATTTCCTAAACAACTTTCCTATCCTTGACTCTTCCTACTTCAAGGCTAAACATAAATTGGAATTCTAAAAGAAGAAAATCACAAGGGATGAGAGATGTTAAGGAAACCAGACGTGGCTGAAACCTTCAGCTGCTGAGCTGCCTGTCTTCAAGCCTCCAGCCCTCCAGCTCCTGACAGCCCGGCAGACTAAAACAGGCGCTTCTCCTCTGTCTGACAAGTGTTCAGAAATGGGGCAATTTTCCAAACTTTGATGTGTGGATGTACTGTAAGTACAGCTTCCTGACACTTCAAAGTGAGTGTCAGGCAAAGATATTGACATTGAGGTAGAGTCAAAATTGCTTTTGCAGCAGGGAAACTGCATGAGCCAGATACTAAACTAAAGCACATCTTTCAGTATGAGGGGGAAAAAATTCTATTTTTAAATTTTTTTTTACAGAATATCAATCAGGAAGCAAGAGAAATGAATGCCACAAACCTAAAACTTGTCTTTAAAAAGTCTGTTAATTTGATCCTGAGTTCATATTTGTCCGGAAGTGAAAGGGTGCTACTGAAACCAGAGTTCATAGGACTGTACCCGAGTTAGGATGAGCTAACGGTCACAGGAAACTCACACTATAGCCAAACCCATGAGCAAGCGCGCCTGAGATTCACACACACACGCCACAACCATTGCTCCCCCAGACAGCTCCACGCACTGAAACCTGGCAGCACAAGAACTATGGCGTGATTTTTGTGCCGCCAGGTACGGAGTGAGCTGAGTGGGCAAGCGACCAGTTTGTCAGAGTTGAGCACGTGTCCGAGCAACTTTGAGCGAGCGCGCGCACACGTTTAAAATTATTGCCGCAAACCTGGCGGCACAAAAACCACGCCATACTGAGTCGCTGTCCTCAGTACCACAAAAAAGCATTTCAGTATTTTACAATTTTGTTAAATTTGTGTTTGTCCTGTATGTTTGCACATAATAGGGAAGGTTGTTCCACTAACAATATCTGTGGAAAAATTAAAAAAATCCGAAGTAACTATATGTGTAATGGCGTAAGTACTCTGTATCGGTGAGTACTCAAATGCAAGTACTCGTACACTAATCATTTTGGAAAAAATTGGTATCGCTGCATCCCTATTTTACGATATATTATACTTAATATACTTGAGGCTTAAATATTGGAGCATTACAGCTGTTACATCCTCCTCTGTAGAATGTGTTTTTTGCTGTGTAATGCTTTGCTTCTATTCAGGCTCTGCCTCCTAGAGGAAATGCTTGCTGCTTCCCTAGCTTCCATCCGATCAGCAATTATCTGCCCAGTCTTTAAGAGCTTTGAAAGCTGCCTTTCTGTCCCCTTGGGCCATTTGTTTTCCATACACCTCGCAATCTATGTAGGCTACAACGCCCCTTTGCTCAGAAACAGCGCATCTGCATCTCTTCTGCAGTTGAATTTGCCTGTCACAGGTGAGAGCCTCAGTGCTGCACAGAAATCAGATCTTTCCCTGGAGAAATCCTTCTCTTTCTATGAAACGGAAGTTAAGAAGGACGAAAACGTATAATAAAACACTCAACCACTTTTATTGGCCAGGGTTGAAGACTGACGTGGTAGGGTTTTGTTGTACAGGTGAAATATGTCAGGTTGCAGGGAAGCCAAACCAGTGCGTTCCAGTTGCCCCTCTCCATCCGATATCTGTAGTTGGTGAGCCTTTTGAACGTGTTATTGTGAACGGTGTGGTTCCCTTGCCTGAGATGAATAGTAACATGTTTTTACTGACTGCTATGTCTAAGTGTACTTCAACATGTTTCCCAGAAGCAGTTCCATTAAAAAGAATAACTTCATCTCTGGTGACTAAAGCATTGATTACGTTTTTCAATACATTTGGTTTACCAAAAGTAGATCAAGGTACCAAGTTTCTATCTAAAGTTTTCAAGCAGGTCATGCAGGCTCTGGGGATGAAACATTTTATGTCAATTGCTTATCATCCTGAGTCACAAAGAGCATTAGAATGTTGGCACCAGATATTCAAGGCCATGGTGCAGAAACACTGCTTGGATACTAGAAAGGATTAGGATGGAGTACCTTTGATGGTGTTTGCCATCCGGGAAGCTATACAAGAATCACCTGGGTTCAGCCCAATGAGTTGGTGTGTGGTCATTCTGTTCGGGGACCTTTTGAACCTGCTTAAAGAGCAGTTCAGGTCAATAGATTCAATTAAAACAAACTTTTTGGATTATGTTTCACAGTTCAGAGAATGCCTCCATATGGCCCAGTTGACAGCAGGAGAAGCCCTCTCCTCTTCCCTGGAAAAGATGAAGAGTTGGTATAAGAAAGCCATTCCTCGATCTTTCAATGCAGGAGACAAGGTTTTGGTTCTTCTACCAACCTCTAACTCTTATTATCTAACTCTTATGCCCAATTCTGTGGACCATTGTTGGTGGATAAGAAAGCGAATGAAACTGAATACGTGATTAAAACCCCAGACAGGAAGCGAAAAACACAAGTGTCATTTGAACATGCTTAATTTATTTTTTGTTCTCGTCCTACCTCTGTTTGTGGTGAGTTGTCGTTGCAAAATGACACATTTCCAGAGGTTCTCTTGTGTTCTTTAGGCCTTCATGTGGGGGCAGATGAAGTGAAACTCGGTGATGCCATCTACCAGAGTGCCAGTGCTTAATTTTAAGGTACTGTCTAAGTTGTCTCATCTCTCACTTGAACAGTCAACAGAGGTTAGACATTGAAGTTCTAATAAATACTCCTTGGAGATATCCCATCACGTACTACAGTGATTGAGCATGTTGGGACTGCAGCTCCTGTTAAGAAACATGCTTGTGTGAATTTGGCAAAACGGAAACTAATTAAAAAGGACGTAAACTATATTTCGGAGCATGGGTTGGCTGTACCAAGCTACAGAAAAATGTGATGGATCCCCTCGATTTTGCACAGATTGTGCAAAAAGCACTCAAGTGCTCCTGTTCTTGTTGCTCCGGATTTTTCCAAGCCTTTCACGCTTGACGTTGATGCCAGTGAGGTTGGGGCTGGAGCTGTTCTCCTTCAAGATGATGACCAAGGAGTGACACATCCCATCTGTTATTTCTGTGAGAAGTTCAATTTCCATCAAGGACAGTATTCTACAATTGAAAAGGAGACTCTGGCGATGCTTCTGGCTCTCCAACACTTGGACGTGTACGTGGGATCCACTTCAAAGCCTGTAGAGGTTTTTACTGACCATAACCCTGTTGTGTTCCTCAATCGTATGTATAACAGCAACCACGACTCATGAGATAGGCTTTAATTTCTCAAAATTATGAAATTGAAATTAAACACAAAAAGGATGTGACAACATTGTTGCAGACACTCTTAAGAGCGTGATTGTGTGCAAGGTTAACAAACTTTTAAAGTTTGTTTTTAATGGGTGGTAGTGTTACATCCTCCATTCTACAATGTGTTAATTGTAGGATGTGTTTGTTTTTTGCTGTGAACTGATGCCTTGCTTCGTTTCAGGCTACGCCTCCTAGAGTGGTTGCCTGGTACTTCCCAAGCTTCCATTCCATCAGCAATTATCTGCCCAGTATTTAAGGGCTTTAGAAGCTGCCTTTCTGTGCCTTTTGGACATTTGTTTGCTTTACACCTTGTGATCTGTGTGAGCTAGAATGCTCCTTTGTTTATTGGCTCTGTTTTAACCTTTGGTTAGACTGTATGGTAGGGGAGAGATTTCTTTTATTTGATTCTGGTTTTCTCCCCTTTTTATGTAGATTGTAAGGAAGGTTCTGTTGTAGGTTTGTATATTTTGCTTTTATAGAAATGTACACAAGTTGGGTAACGTTCTATCTTTAGGGTTGTTTTGTTTGTTATGAACTCTTGTTATGAGCCATCCTTGAAGTTTTTCGTCTGAAAAGCAAATATCTGAATGGCAGATAATAAACCTCTTAAATACCACCTTGACTCCTCTCCTTTTACTGACAGAAATTATGTTAGTCCCTTATATTACCTAGACACAGCCATGGGATGTAACACAGCCTAAATGTTGTTTTTATTCTAGTCAAATTACAATTCTCTCTAAAAATGCTAAATGACAACTTACACATGGTGTCGACTAAAGGTTTTCGCATCTCTCTGATTCTTTCAGAACCTCCCTTCAAATCGTTACATTTCCAACACTGTATATGCTGCATTTCTCTTTCTGTTTTTCAACTTAAATAGAACCTGTGTCACAACATGATGTAGGCCAATTGATTAAAAAATTAACACATATAGCCCTGATCTAAAGAAACCAATAAAGAACAATGGTGAGCCAGCAATCTGAAGCAAAAACTTCTGCTCGGTAAAACGCGTTTTGGACATTATAGGGACAAACAAGACAAAAGTAAAACTTTTGGAGGGATTTGAGCCCCAATGATTCTGGTACAAAGGACAGCATTTTAGAAAGAAATACCCACCACACCTAATGTTTAAAATTGTAGTGTTAGTGTTAAAGCCTTAGCCTGCCTTACTGCACCATGAAGGATCTGCAATAAAAACAGGACAATCCTCCAAAGCAAACAAACACATAAGGGGTTTTAAAGTGGCGTACCTTAAGTCTGGTATGAAATCAAACTGAGATGCCATGGAACAGAAATGAAACCAGATTTTTATGCGACTCAACCTAAACTTTTTTCTACACAATTGTTGCAAAGAGCTCATTCCCCTTTTATTAAATATATAAAATAAGCTTTTTTACTTTTCCATAGTTCAATATCTGATTGTGCGCAACTATGTAGTATCACTACATTGACACCACTGAAAGTCAGTTGTTAGCAAATATACACAGGCAACATCATTGCCGATTCTGGAACTAGATATTTTATAAAATGCACATCTGAATTATCAACTGTACCTTTGCTAGAGTGAGGAAACAAAAAAAGGTATTTTTTTATGAGCAATGATTTCCTTGTAGCCCTAGGGCAATCCAGAGAAGGTAATCCAGATTAACAGCAAGATACAAATCTTAATAGTGCAACAGCTATGTTCCTGCTATCAACATTTCCCTCTGACTGCATCGTGAACAATATCAGGATTTGTAAATACAGTTTTCAAAGTGATTTGGATCTGGTTGGGTAGGAGCTGTGTGACTGTATAATCACACATGTACTCTATTCATCAACTTTACTTGCGCTGAGCGATAACAATTCATGGGAATAACACAAATGAGCTCTGAGACCACACAAAGCCATTAAGCAGCCCAAACGAGCCTCATAAAGTGTCCGACGTCGCCAGGCACACGCAATCCCCAGAATACACTTTAATCTGCGTAATGAGACTGGCCATATTCAAGTGGCATCTGTTTGCAACAAATCCTCAACAGTGGACTCTGAGCCACATTTTGGACACCCACTAACTGGATCCTATTGAGCACTGTGAGGCATTAAAAAGTGCCGCTCATTCAAAACCAGGTTGTTAGGATGTTAGAGTAAACCATGGCACACTCCAGCTGATTCTGTGTCTTTTGAGGCTTCCCAAGAGAATACATCTCCACAGCAGTGAAGACCTGCTTCAAAAACCATAAGGAGTTTCAGTGAATTAATTATCATTCACCTACTTTTCATACTATTCATATGAATAAAACACACAAAACGTGACACAGCCCTATTTCAGGGACACAAAAGAAGTGAGTCCCTAAGCTTTTTCAAAAATCATGTTTTTTTAATTTATTTATGCACACTATGTGGTCCAGGGAGGGTTTTTAACTGATACAAAAGTGGGAGCAGGGACTCTTATCTCCTTTAGAGACTTGCCTTTTACAGATGCTTAGTAATATTGAAACTTTCTTTAAAAAGGGACCGTGTACAGCTCAAACATAAACGTCACCATTCGATACCACACTATACAAATAGTTAACTAGTATCTACAGTCACTTGATCCATAAGAGTCATACAGTACATGTCAGAAATAACTTATAAGCCAGACGAGGAATATTATATGTATTTGTGCTGTATGATGCTTATATAAATATCAATTATGTTACTGTTGTGTTACAGCTTTTTTAAATGATATTCTTAGCTCAAAAGAAGGGTTCAGATTAGTCTGTTTTAGAACTGTTCGCAGATTTTGTTTATAGGACAGAAGAATATTTTTAAGAAAATACAGCTTATAAAGGTAAGAATACTAAGGTTTAATTCTGCTTGACATGCATATGGTTAATGTATGGAGCCAATACTGGAGTGTCATTCATTTGGCTGCCCCACCAATAGCGTTCATAAGTAAGACTGTAGATGTTGGACAGTTTTCAGTTACCACTGTGTGTATTAACGTGAAAGCATATTTGGTGTGTAAACTATTAGGATAGGCTCTTACAAGTGTTTAATATTCCTTACTTTTATCTATTATCCTAAACTAAATGTAAATACTGTCTGCAATTTTACATACAGTACATTCCCAAAAACATTGGGCAACACTTTAAAATCCCAGAATCAAGGTGATCTAATCACCACCTTGGTCACAACTGTATAAATTCGAGCAAGCAGGCATATAGACTGTATATGCAAGCATATGTAAAATGAATAAGTCACTTTACTAGACCAGTGAATCCCAGCCTGTCACATAATGGGATGCAACTTGTGAAATAAGTTCAGTCAAAATATTGCCTCACTACTAAGTATTCCACAACTAACTGGCAGGGGTATTATAATGGGAAAAGGATTTCGAACTATACTGATGCAACCACGACATGGTGGTCATATATGATCACAGAGTCGGGTCAACAGATGCTGAGGCAGATGATATTCAAAAGACTCTGTCAGTCTGCAAAGTCCATGTCCACAGGCCTCCAAACTTCTGAACAACTAAATTATGTAAATGTAGCAAATAATGGATTTCAGTGGCCAAAGATCAATGGTTTAAATCAGTGTTTTTCAACCACTGTGCCAGGGCACACTAGTGTACCGTGGGTGATCGTCAGGTGTGCCGTGGAAATTATCCGATTTCACGTAATTGGTCTAAAAACATTTTTTTAATAATCTGCAAATAATATACCAATATGCCATTTTCGAGTTTCTATGTTGTAGTAGTGAGTAGCGGCGTAATCCTGTAATTACCTTATCACTAGATGGCAATGGGTACATAGCATACATTAAAATAAGAGATAAAGAGATAAAAATACATTTTTGTGTTTATTTGATTCATATTCAAGACAATTTGATAAGAATTACTTATATTTAATATATTACATATTTAATATATGCGATTATACAATATTATTTGTTTACATTTTTGGTTGGTGGTGTGCCTTGTGATTCTTTCAATTAAAACAATGTACCTTGGCTCAAAAAAGGTTGAAAAACACTGGTTTAAATGACCAAGTACAAAAAAAAAGTATAAACCTATCTAAAGTAATCCTGCATAAACAAAACTCTCACCAGTAAGTAAATTTTAATAATCACTCATATAAAGCCCCATTTCAGAACAAGGATCTACAATATGAAAAAAAAAAAAATCATAATTATTTTCTTATCTTAAAAACATTTGTCCTAAAAAACATCATTATTTTTTTTTACTCGGCAGTCTGGCCAAAACAGGCCGGTTGCTTTAAAACTTTCTAACTTTCTCTTAGTTTCCAGCCAAACATGAAAAGCTGGCAAGTAGGGTTAATATTTAACTTATGAGCATTAAGTATTTAATACCGATAAAAGACCACAAATTTCCTGCAGGAGCTGGTATACTACAACCAAAGCAGACGCAGAATTAATATTGAGTGTTTATAACTAAGTGGCATCATTTGGCGCTGAAACATTTATTAAAAACAAAACTGTTTATATAAATGACTCACTGAGGCTAGTGCTTTTTAAATGTCCCCATGTTTATGCATCAAGCTTCTGAACAGCAATAAACATATTTAGAATTCGACACTTGAGAAAATTCTCCATTTATGTATAAATGCGTATAAAGTCAAGCGAAACTAACTTACCTATTTGAGAGTTTTGAGTGTTGATGGCCATTATGGCCCAATGGTTATGAAGAGACATTTTGCTTCTCATTGACACGCAAAAATAACTTTTAATGGAACAAAAAGATATAATGAAAAAAGTGCTTATTTTTTCATACATGTCCACAGATATAAGCAAGAACAATTTCCTTAAATTTAATGCTAACAAACAATTGCATGCACAATATTTTTTGTTGAAAAAGAACAAGACTGATGATGTGCTTACACATCAGGTTTTCCAATAACATCAGAGAGATTTATCGCAGTAGTCTAAATACTCAGTAAATGTAGAAAGGCCGTAAAGCTAGTGGACATCACAGTGATTTTTACATATCTATATTTACTGTCACTGGATCTTAGAATCGATAAAAAAAATTTCTTCAGAGTATTCCAAGCCCTTAATGGTCTATTCCCACCCAATTAAATGTGTTTTTGAGTTTGCATTTGGTCTTAGTTGATAATTAATTTTTTTCAATTAATGTTTTAATATTTTATTTCTTGGTTATTAACAGTTTTATCAAGTGTTTCACTACAATGTTGTCCATGTTATTTTGTTTTGTGGGTTAGTTCGTTTTTATCATTCTCTTTTCTTTTACCAAAGTTTTGAACATTTTTCCCTCCAAGTGTTTTATCTGAAAATTCACAAATATATTCTGTCTTAATTCTTAGTCTTTTTTATTATTATTTTTATTTTGTCTCATCCTTTAGTTTTTGTAAAACAGAGTTAGTTAGTTATCTGAAAAGTGCTCAACAAATAAAGATTTGATATGAGGTTTTGTAAACACAACAACAAATTTCCTTTTTACATTTTTACAATTCTCATCTAAATTTCTGTTTGATCAATTTAATGTAATGCAAATGTAATGTATTTTTTCCCTTAGCCTATTGTGTTTTCAATAGTCAGATTCCTCCTAAGTCTGCTGCTCATGGCTAAGTCAAATTTTAAACTAATTAACTTTTTCCTTTTTAACTTAAAAGGTAAAAAGTACAAAGAGATCCTAGAGAAAACAATTGCTCCTATTCTATAAAACTTAAAAAATCTTAATCAGCTTTCTGTAATAGCGCACCAGCATTTTTATATTATACTATGTAGTAAACTCTTCACGTTTTCTACATCTCATATAAAGGTTCATAGTCAACTCCATTGACTTTATGTATGCGCTCTGAGCTGCATTGTGGGAACTATGTATATACAATGCAGTAGTAAACTGCTGAGACCCAGTTATTTCCCCTCTGTTCACTCAGACGCAGCTGAAGCTTCTCTGTATGCCGGAATGTCGCGTTCATTGACCAAAATGCAGTTTAAAGTCAGGCTGGTTGCATGGCTTGCTTAACTTTTAATAACTCCCTGTCTAAATTTAGATCATATTGAGCCGCTGAAAACATGGAAGATACCAACTTCATACTCTAAATCATAAAAGCATCCCAGAGAGCTGCAAACTGTTTTTTAAATTGATTTAGGTTGATCTATGGTCTAAGTGGGGTTTTCTTTTCAAAGGAAAATCTTTATTTTCAAAAAATACAATTACTCTATCAGTCGAGGGTTGAACAAGTGGAAGTATGAGTTACATTACAGATAAAAGAGAAAAGAAAAGACTAAACATAATCCTATGGACATTGGCTATAATCTGTTGAGGACTAACAATAAAACCCAGTATTGTAGAGATCAGAGTTCAATATCTATATTTAAATAATCCGGAACAGACAGAAAGGACTTTACACTTCCCACTGGTAGCACTAAACCAGTAAGTCTGCATAACTGTGACACCTAATAAAAGCACATGAGCTCTGAACCAGACACTCTGAACCCTTCCATCTGTAACTCTTCATCTGTCCCCTCATGGATACAAGGTGCATTTAGTTCAGTCTTCAGGTCAGAGATAATACTTAGAAAGGAACCTTATTATTGACTGATTTAGTTACACATAAAGCTGAGAATGCAGGTCTGCACCAAGATGTGTGGGCAAACTTCTCTGACTGAACTAAAAATGTTCAGTTAGTAAATGTGTTGAAATTGAAAGTTTTTTTAATTATTTGAGATGTCCAGATATAAAACACAAAGAGTTGAATCAAGCTTTTCCTCCATTACATTTTTCTGAAGGTAATCATTAGCAATGATGCAGTGGTCATGTTTATTTTATTAAGTTTCTCAATTTCATTTAATGTTCAACCTTTACTCAGTAAATGAACATTAAACAGAAATTAGACATACATGTTCAGCTCTTTGTTATGTGACAACCAATATTATCGAGCAGTGTTTGAATTAGACTGAATTCATTTGATTCAATAGGGAAATCAATACAGACGATTAAACAACTACTATGCGATTTTTATAACACTTAATAGTTGTACAATATATTCTTTTGGAACTTGGCTTTTAAGAAATTTTCTGCGATTGGACCTATTCTGCTCTATAACCATCGCTCCTACCAACAGATTCAATAGATGTTCACACACATGCTAGAATTTAAACAATTTTTACTCATTTTAAATAAGATTTTTGGTGGTATGTGTTTTTTTTTCCATTTGTTTCACAATTGTAGGACAAAAAAAATTATTCTATTCTATTCTATAATCAAAACAAGAAAGACAGAATAAATACTGTGCTGTGACAGGAGGTGGTGCTTTGTAAGTTCTGAAGCATCTATGTTGTCAATAGAAATGAGAAAGTGCAGCTTGTATCCAAGTAAATGGGATACCAGTAAATCCTAAGATTTCCATAAATGTTGGATGACGAATTGCTCTTTTTCATACCATAGAACAGAACTGAAGTACCTAAAGAATGTTGTTATATAGAACTTTCTAACATTATTTTTTCAATGTGTATGTCAATTTAAAGTGAAACATAAATTTACATTAGTGCATCGTAAAGCTACACAGAATTACAACATACACAGACATATACAAAAAATATATATATGTTTGAAATCTGAGGTGGATTTCCTTCAATAATGACTTTCTTTCCACAAGGTTAGGTTTCTGAAAGGAATTGGTTGTCCTTGATTTTATTTAGGGGAATTTGTACACAAATGCATACTGAACATTTAAAATATTTAATAATTGAAAACAAATATATGAAAACCATGCATACATTCCTTTTCACCTCACAATTTCTGTTGTTTTGATTTTGTCAAAATCCTGTTTGTGCTTGTGAGACGCTTTCTCTCACAGAGCAGGTAAACATTGTGTTTACCTGGTCAGATGTTTGTTGGTGTGTTGTTGTTTGATGCTCAGTTAATCCCGGGGAGACTCAAGCCATTGTCTAGCCTGTAAGCTTAAATTAGATTTTTAACAACAACTCCGACCTCCTTCACACTTTCGTGAACGCTTGCTCTCCAACAAACCTCATGGCTGAGCTCTGTCAAGCTCTCCAGAACAACGTCAGTATCCCAGAAGACATCCTACCACACACCTTACCTGGATTACCACTCTATCCCTTCTGAACACACAAAAAAACAATGACCGCCACTTCCTTGATAGGTCATTTAGAACCCAGTTTCCCTTTCTACCTCTCAGGCCTCCATTCCAAAACATTGCCAGCCTGAGAGACTTTCCATTGACTTTGTAAATAAATACTTTTCATTTAATTAGTGCCCTGCTTTAGATTTTGCATGCGGGCCAAAAACTGTGTGGAAATGTGACAGATTTATCTCATACCTTGAGGTTTGTGGTTGCGACATAACAATACATAAATACCTGCCTAGGCATACTTTAACAAAGCACTGACAAAACACTTACATTTTTAAAGAATATGTCAGAAATAGTTATTTATCTTCCTCATTTAAAGAACTTGTTTCTAAATCATTCCAAGACAAATCAATGCAGATCATATCTGTAAACTTTAGTGGTGGGTTGGGCTGCTTTGTCACCAGCTTACCAGTGTACTCTGGGTCCACATGAGGAGGGTAGAAGCGGTAGTTTATGAAGAAAGGGATAGGCACTCCAAACTTAAACCACTCCACCACATACGGGGGCTGCTGGCCATCCAGGGGAGGGGACACGTCGCACCCCAGGATCACGCTCTCTCCAGCGCGCGCCGTCACTAACCGGGGCTCCTCTCTCACTCCGTGGGCACCTGGTAGGAGACAAAGGGAGCTTTCATTAGAGCTGTCTTCAACTTTCAGCAGCATACGGTGCCAAAAAAGTACTTCCTACCGTAACATTATTCATATTGCTTTGTCTTTTTTTCCCCTTTAGAAATATATTTTGATTTAAGTCAAGTAAAGCTAGAGACCATTCCAAAAGGCAATTTTGAAATTGTTTATTTTATAAGAAAATGAATATCCAATTTAACCTTGCTCTATGAAAAGATATAAATGCCCCATGTTAAATCATGACTTAACCGTGATTAATCATATATTTTCGTTTCGAGGTTATGAGCCTAACCCAAGCAATATTTGTGCAAGAAACGAAGAAACAAGATGTCCTAAGAACCTGTCTGACAATATAAAATACACTAAAAAGTCCAAAAAACAATTAATGATGCTCTAAAATAAAGCAAAGTCATTGACATCTATCAGTCTAGATATTTACAAACCGAACTGCAGCATACCACAATCACAGTCATTTTCCACAAATGAAGAAAACAATGGCAACCATTGTGTGACATCTATTTGGTAACAAAATAACCCAGGAATAAACCATTAAAGGATACATGAGATTCCTGATATTACTGTGTACTGTGATAATATATAGATGCTTTGCTGCTTCAGCGGATGGACAGCTTGGAGAACTTTGATTGAACCATTTAGTTTGTACCCAAAAAAAAATACTGAAGAATAAAATTCAGCCATTGGTATTTAACCTTTAAGCTCGAATCTGCTTGGGTTTTGCAGAGAAAGAAATACACCAGCAAGTTAACTATTAGATAACTTTAAATAAACAATGCTAAGTTTCTAAATGAGCCTAATCAGTCTGTATTTGCTTCAGTCTATTATCAGGCTGTAAAATAATATTAAATATGCTGTTCATCCTATGAAAATGTTTCATATTCATTTAAAATAGTTTTTCAAGAAGTCCTCCACAGTAATGAGGAAGCATATGACAGTTGTTGCCAGTTATAAGATTTAGTGAGAAAATATATTTTTTCAAAGCAATTTAAAAGCTGTTTTTGCCATTTCTGGACATTATTTGTGAAATTTGTTCATTCTGAAACATTCAGTTTAAGATACAATAAATTTGATCGACATATTTTAAATACATTTTGTGCACGGTCAATAGTGCTGTAGCGTCCGAACAATCGCACATGGGTAAGCCCTCTACCCTAGCCTTCCCTCATGTCATCTGTCACCTGCGTCTGTTGGTGACCATTTCGTGGCCATGCCATACTGTACAATAAATTTGCTTCCAAGGGGTTCCATTGATTATAGCTGGCCGCTGCTCAGATGGGCTTTACTATTAGCAGCATCGAACCTGGCCCCTTGTCACCAATGTCCTGGCAGGCGCTGCAGAGTGTTGACCTATCAGATGACTCAAAGGTCGGCGTACCTGCCTCAGCAGAACACTCACTCTGGGAATGGATTTTTCTCTAGCCGCCGCCCCCCGCTCTCATCGAGCCGGCTGCATCTCCGCAGTCAGAGTGAGCATGGCTGCTGACCCTCACCCAGAGAGAAGATCACTTCGGGGATCAGGGGACATGCTGACGTTTCCAGCTGAATAACTTAATGCTTTCATTAGCAGTATCATTAGCATGATCAGGGCAGATTTGTCCAAAAAAAATAAATAAAAAAATAGGTAATCTGCAAGCATTACCTTTTCTAACTGTACACACTGAAATTTAAACCCAAACATTTTCATCCAGTTCTACTGTCTGATACAAAAAAAAGCCTCAACTCTCCCCCTGCAGACCATATGCACCACTTAGTGATTGTGTTTACCAGTTTGATCTGCATTATCCTGTGACAGAGTTAATCCACTTTATTCATTTCAGCCGGCACGGATTCTGGACTGAAACAGAGCAGATTTAATCAAGTAGCACGTTTTAAAGTAGAGATGTGTGCTGCCAGTTGCAGACCTCTGTGCTGGAATCTGTTTTGCTGTCGGCCCTGTTTGCTGCCATGCTGAAGCCAAAAGCCATGCAATACTAGCAGCACTAAACATGATCAGCAAGACTAACATTAAGTTCATTTTTATTATTTATCAAACTGCAGATGATCCAACTGACCTACAAGAAGAACTCCAGTAAAACTGAAAAAATATCTAATTGTACAACTTAAACAGAAATCTGCTGGACTTAGTTAATTTTGCGCTTGACTCTGATCAAAAATTTAGCAAAAAAAGTATAATAGCTTTCAATTTAGTGAATGCATAATATTAACCTTTAATGTGAATATTGTTACATTCAGAAACTAGATTGTTAAACATAAAGCAAAGTTGATGTTTCTTCTAAAGACTCCAATTGTTACACAAAACATGCTAAATGGTATTCTTCCGGAATATCAGTTTGTAAAAAACTCTTCCAAATGTTAACCCATTATTTTCCCCTTGTTTTCAAATATTTAAAATTGCATTTTATTGCAGAACTGTGACAGATCTCTAACACTAGCATTAGGTATAATGCTGCCTCTTCTCTTTGCATACCTAATCAATTAGCCATCACAGAAAACTATTTGAAATTCCTATAAGAGAATTGGGCATTACAGATCTTGTTGCATTTCTTTGCAATACTGACCGTATCACTTCGAATATTTCATATGAAACCCACAAATTCCGGAAATTGTGTCTAAATGAAAGGTGGATGGATGGTTGTCAACCTTTCTTTACAAGAATAAAATCGGAAAACTATAGCAAGCATTCCAATTCAGCTCTACAAAGACAAAATTTTACAACAGTTTTAGTCACAATAAAATCTTGAGTTTGTCTTTCATGTAAAAATAACAGTTTTGCATCTTTGTGTCAACAATTATTAGTTATTTAAGTTAGTTGGGACAGAGAGAATCAATGAACATCAGTTTTAAAGTCATGCAACACATTTTGGTCTGGACTTTGGCGGGCCCATTTTAGTAATATGTTTTTATAAGCCTAAATATATATATTTGCTTATCTAGGTCTGCTCCAATCTTAAAGTCTTTACTCAGCTTTCAAACTACAAATGGAATGTCTTATGGCTTTCTCTTATTAGCGTATATTTTATCAGTCTTCTACAGATTTGTAAGTCACATGGCCCCATTTGCAGATTGTCCCATCTTAACTGTGGGTCTTCCAGGGATTTCAAAGGCTCTGCACACATTGCCACTTTTATACGGACAGCAAAGTCTTTCAAGTTTTGAGTTCAGCAAAACTCTTTACATTTTAAAATAATGGATTGAACTGTGTCCTGTAGGATATTCAGAGCTCAGGATGTTTTTTATAACCTGGTACCATTCTAAGTATCTTTAAAGTTTATTTTGACCTCTCCTGTGGGTTGTTTAGGCTTAATGAAGTTGTTTAGGACACTTCAATAGCTAGTTGGTTGCTTTGAATCTATTTAGGAGTGTAAGATTGTTTTACTTAAAATTACGCACAATTTACGTTGGCCTAGCTTTCAAAAGTGTGATAAAATACACAAAACCTTATACATTCAACTTAGGGGGTCTAGGCGTCTATATACTTGAGCAAAGCCCTCCAAGCTATCCACCATATTTTGTCTTAACTTCCTATTTGATATGACTGGACACCAAAGGAGAGGGAGTAAGCATAGTCATGTTAAATCCAAACTAAACCCCTGAGAAACAAGAGAGCATGCAGCAAAAATACATTGTTTTCTCTCCATACAGTGCAGGTCGCACTAGTTTAGCAGCTCGAGTTTCTGTTTGGCACTACCTCTAGATCCCTGTGGCAAAAAAGAGCACATTTTGCACAAGTATAAAAAATTAACCAGAGAAACAATTCTTTTAAACAATTTCCTCCGGGATCTTATGAGATCCTCATAAGATGAAAATAAACACTAGGTTGATCACTGTTTTTTATTTCCCTAATGGAGAATGAGTGGCCCAGGGGACTTTATGGGTGAAAATGTAGAGAAAATATGTATGTCTAGTTCAATGATACTCCATGCTTAAAATCTTAGAATAAAAAATGAGCAAAGATATAGAAGAAAGATGTGAAGAAGGATACTTAAGACATGGTTAAATCTTGGATTTTCTTTTTTGACACCATCACTAAACTAATGTTTGAGTTGCCAACTCAAAGCAGAAGCTCTGCAAATACATGAAGGTAGGTTTCTGTTGAGTAAGACATGCATAAATCAAACACCTAATAAATCCTGCATGCCCATATTTTTTATGTATTTATCTGCAAGCTTCACTGGATTTATAGCTTTGTCCATGAATTAGAGAGAGGTAACAATTCAATCAGCTGGAGATAAATCTACGGTTGTGCAAACGGCTCAGGTACAAAAGCCAAACACAACACGGGAGTAAGACCTTGCTGTCTGGCAGCAGTGGCAACAGTCAGTGCTGCAACGAGTCAGTCAGAATGAGTGATAGGGCTTCAAGTATGGATTGTTTGCTTTATCGAGCAATAGGCTAATTATTTCCTCAATTAATTGTTTTAGCTATAAAATGTCTGAAACAGTTGCAAAGGTCTGTCAGACAGCGAACCAACCCAAACAGTTATCTTTGCCTTACACAGACAAAATGTTTGTTATGTATGTTCCTTGTTATTCCTGTTTTTAGTACACCACTTCATCTTGTCTTTAACCAAATAGCAAGGCATGTATGTAAGTTGTTTAAAAAAGCCTATTTGATCACATTAAGCATTCACTTTAACCTTTGGTTTTAACTCATAAAGCATTTAGGATGTCTCAACTACTTGGTAGGTACAATCTAGGTAATTTACATAAACAGTATATTATATAGATTTCTTTACCTCAACCGTAAGCAATGGACTTGCTGTGAGAAAGAAAACAGATAAGAGGGTTCCTATACAGAGATTAGTGCAATGCTACATAAATATTGTATAACTGTAATGTAAAGAATATGACTCTATCCTTCCTTCACCTCCTCGTCATTCATTCTGTTTAATGACTACACGGGACTTTGCAACAATTACACACCCCTATTAAACTGCTAGGTTTTTGTAAAGTCTAAAACATTAGAAGAAAACTTCAGGAGAAAAGTAAACATTGGTTCATGATGCAACTACCATCACACATCTCTAAAATTACTGTGTTTTTGGCGGATGTTCAACATCGTTTTTTGTCTAATTGATGTATTGGAATATATAAAGCAGGGGGTCTTCAACCAATTCCTCATAATCTATTGCCCTGCAAGTTTTAGATGCATACCTGCTACAACACAGCTGAATCAATTTACTGAAATTATTCTTCTGCACACCATCATGTTTGGCAAAGGCCTGATAAGAAACCATTCATTCGATTCAGGACATATGACCGGAAGAGGATGTAATATAAATAAGTAAAGTTAAGGCGGATTAACTAATTAAATGTTAAAGCAACACTAAAGATATATATTGTCCCCCTATATAAGACCAAAAAATATAATGTTATACAAAACTGTTTGTCTATATATTAGTATGTCCTTTAACTATACAGTTTATGCTCTTAACATTTGGTCAGTGTGTTTATTTTTGTTATGATCCTCATAAACTTGGGGGAAACCTGCTAACCTGACAGCAAACAGATAATGAGAGTAAGCAGAGGAAACATTAAAAGGTTTTCAGTAAAGAAATTGGTTGTTGTGCTGTATTCCAGCATATTAAGGCAACACTAAAAAAGTTTTAGTTTTGGTCGATTTTGGCAGCCAGTGTGGACAAAAGCCGTTGTGTTCTGCCAAGGGAAGACTGCATTTCCCATGAGGACCAGCGCATAGCGTCATAAAATCCTGATCTCCCGGTCGCCTGCAGTTGGATTGAAGTAAATTTTTGTTTCCAGTGACTGTGATGAACAGCTATGAGGTAATAAATCTACTGCAATGGTGGCGAAACAATGTCAGATGATGATGTTTAAAATAAGGAACGGGAGGAGTAAAGCAGTCAGCACATTTGTAATTGTTTTGTGTGGCAGGGTTCCTGCCACCCCCCTCAAAGTTTCTTAGTGCCGGTGAAAGTGCCATGACAGAGGTTTCATTCAATGAGCTGTAAGTCGACATATTTTCATAACAAAAGTGGTGAAAATACTTTATGAAGGTTGGAAAGTTACTTAGTGTGGCTTTAATGACATCAATTATTTGATGATGCAAGTATTCTAAAACTAAACATGTTTGGTCTTGATAATCAGTGCAAAACAGTACAGAGACTGAAAGTGTCAACTTTGTTCTTTTCAAACATCCAGAAGGCTAAAAATAAAATTGTCCAAGGCGGTCTTTGCTTTAATAGCACTCTTTACTGCTATATAGTGTTTTGGTTGTAGGGACTTTGTACAGTTAAAAAAATTCTAACTGCATGTTTTAATGAAGGAAACAAGCATAAAAGAGCTGTGCTTTGCTCCAAACTCAAAGGTTCAACACCAGAAAATAGGTTAAAAGTAAGGAAGCTCATTGAGGCAATTATAGATGAGCCAATGTTTGGTTTACTGATCTATGCACCCTAAACCTATTTTCTGCCATCTGAACATTGTATATTCACATAGTAAGACTATATTTTTTAATATTTAGCTCAAACCTGGATGTAAATCAGGGTTATAGCATGAATCTCTATTGCCTGGTGCAACGACAGACTTTTTAGGAAAAGCATAAAAATAGTATGCACGGGTCCGAGGCGTTTTCTAGAGACGAAGATTTCAGTGGCGCTCTATGCCGGACAGTGGTCCTGATGTATAGAATGTAATGGAATATAGACTGGACGGAGGCTGCAGAGAGAATCTCAAGGGCGCGCAGTCACTGGGCTGGATGTGCCACTGACAGGGCGGTAATTGAATGCCAGAAAACATATGCTGAAGGTCACAGTGAATGGACTGTTTGTGTGTAGACCTGTAAGCTTCAGTTGTTTGCTTATAAATCCACAAAAAATATGGGTTTTTATATGTAGCAATTCCAAGATTTGTTTCAGCTACAGCACATTGGCAAACTCTTTCCTTAGGATGCAAAGCAATTAGTTTTATTCTACATCATTGTCTGGTGTACTGGATTGTTGAGGCTGTTACCCAGGCCTTGCAAAAGATTATTTATTGCTAGAGACTTTCTGCTGTAAAAAAAAAAAAAAGCTAAATGCATAACTAAAAAACAGATGTGTTTTATCTAAGCTCACCTAAAATGATCTGTGAACAATTTTGATGCTTTAAGATTAGAGAAAAATAAATTATTTAATTTTTAATGGTATACAAATATATTTGCTTGAAATAAGTAAAGTTTTCTCCCCCAGAGCATACTGTCTCAATACATATAAACAATTTAAACGGAGTGATTTCGAAATATTCACAGCAATAACAGACTGGTCACATTACAGCAGCTTTGATCAACACCAAATATACAATTTAAGACTTGAGCAAATTCTCACTAGAAAGAAAATGGAGCTGATATTGTAGGACATCTTTTGTCATGTTTTGGCATGAGATTTTCAACATTTGTTTTGTGTTCTTATATATAAAAAAAAAAGTGAAATCTGGGTAAATACAGCAAAGATTTTTAAAGAAAAAAATTTGAAATAAACCTTTCCATAGACTTTTCACTGAGACCCTATCTCATACGTAGAATAATTTTCTGTTTTCAGTTTTGTTTTAATAAAATACTGAATATTTGATTTATTGATGGGCAGGTAAAAATAAAAGTGTTCACAATTAAATTATTTTGTATTTAACATTTTTAACAAAAGAGGATTTTTCAGTACTTTCAAGTTGGCAATATTATGATGCAAAGGTTTTGGTCGTGACTAGTTTAAATCCACATGTAGATGTTATAATATCTTTCTGAGATGTATATATTTTTTTATTTTGTCTACTCTGGTGCTGTCAATTGGTGATGTCCGCTGCATGCACTGACACCAGATTATGTGCTCTAATGTGCAGAGAAGACGCAAAGAATTGAGAATGAAATGTAATTGGCACAGAAAACATCGGTGAACGCTGCATCGATGTGTGGCACAAAAATTCCTCATTCCCAGACTGACTTAAAAGCAATGTTTAGATGAGTTATAAAAGCTTCAGCTGAGGTGTTTTATAGTAATCGTACAAAGAGGTATATTGCTGTGACAACGGTTATTGGTGCTTTCATGTGGCTCCTCTAATTATGGCTTTTTATGAGACTATTTATTCAGCATCAATGAGTCATATACAACCATGTGAGTGAAAAAGTCAACATGGCACAGAGCTTCTCATCATCCGCTCAAACATTGAGATAATAATAGTTGTCTCACATCCAGTAGCGCACAAAAGCTTTAAATCGGCTCTTTTTTTTTTGGTAGAATTTCTTCCATACCTTTGAAGTGGTATTGATCAACAGTTCTTTATGCTTAGTTCTAGTTAAACTTTAGTTGCATCTAAAAAGATTGCACTTTGATAATTTTACCTCACAATATCAGTGTGTAAAAAGACAAGCTATTTGAATCGATAACTTCTAGCAGCGAAATTGCTCGAATGTTACATTGATCAGACCTGACAAGTGACGAACAACCTAAAAACCAAAAAACATCCCATCATTTTGAATGGATCATAAATAAGTGCTACTAAGTTAAAGACAAAAACTCTTCTCTCAGTGAGGAAGCTGTTACTGAGAGATAAGAGTCAAACTAACCATTTTTAGTCAGAGGAAGCTAAAGGATGCAAACTATTATTGCATTAAAACTAAAACCCTATGCCAGCACCTGTGGGATCCAGTCACACAGTGATTATAGGCATACAGTAAATATTCCATGTTTATATATTCAGAAAAGATGTACAGAAATAACACATTCAGCAAGTATAAAAAGAGATCCGTGCATTATATGGATTTGTTAGACATACAGTAAAACATTCCAAACATTTATATGTTTTGTTTTGATGATTTAAGTTTACAGCTAATGAAAACCCCAAATTTAGAGCCTCAGACAATGAGGCTATTTTGGAAAAAGATGAATATAAAAAAAAAGCTCATGGTTTGACAGTCTAATCAGCAAATTAACTAAAAGCATTTGCAAATGCTTGATGAACAATATATAATATTATCATATTGTTTAAAAAAGAATATTGAGTTTTTTCAAAATAAAAACAAAAAAGTAAAGATCGGCAGAAATTAAACGACAGTAACATCTTTCTATTGCCATCAGAAAACAAAATACAGAAAAATTAGAGGGGACTTGCAGGACACAGTATGTTCGAGTTGCCCAACATTGGACGTTGCCCAACGTTGCACACTCATCACCAACCATGTCAAAGACATGGTTGGTGATGAGCACCAGCTCAAAAGCAGAATTTATATGAGAAGAAATGAGGGATTTATATGAATATTCTTCTCTGAAACAAGTAAAAGCAGCTGGGATGATTTTGTTTTGTTTGAGCTGTGATGCCTGGGCCCCTAGAAGGCATTACATTCAGAAATATCAGATATTACCTAAAAACTAAAAGTCTGTACCAATTCAACACAACAATGTACAACAATAAAGCTTATGATAGTTATTGTATCTTGTTTACATTTACGTTATATTTGTATGCATTGAAAAATTGTCGGAATGATTTAATTAGGTTTTATCTTGTATGTAGTTATTCAAGTAACAAAGCTAATTCCTTTTTCTACAGCTAACAATGTTGCAGCACCACAAATACACCTCTGTACACATAGCCGTTTTATGGCTCACAAAACATCCACATAGTAGGAAACATTACAACTTGTGGTGACTGGCCTGTGCTAAGATTGAGGGGGATTTTTTAAGCTAGTCCATCAAACCAGAACCACATGATCTGAAAAATGTGGCTTTCCCAGAATGTTGCTGGCTTTATTTGCTAAGAGGACTCCGCCGGGACTGGACTGGCTGAGGAGGAGGAAGGCAGAGGGAGAGAGCTGGCAGATGCCCAGCACTGAGAGTCTGCCATCCACAGCTTGAGCACAGCCTTTCTCCAAAGCTCATTACTAAGCTTTACTCTCACGATCGTGATAAAATACAGCATAGAGAGAGAAAAAAAAAAGAGCATAGAGAATTTGGGAGGAAAAGCCTTGGTTCATGTCTGATTTAGAGTAGAAAAACTGGTTGGAAAACAGGAAATGATTTCAAAGCACACCTTGTAGTTTGTTTGTTTTTTGTTTTTTTTGGGATGAACACAAAAACTGAAAAGAAATATTTTATTCTCAATTTCAAATTACAACTGCCTGATGCATCAATACAGTAGTTATCCCATGAATGTGAAAAATGAGTTGTAATCCATTCATAATCCAAAAATATTTAAAAAAAACTATTTTGTGACTGCTATGTCTACTTTTTTTTCTGTAGCAACAAAGGTCCATTAGTTGGCATAATGGTGATTTCAAAACAATTACTGCTTAATACTATGTTATAGTAAGACTGAAGAACTTTTATTGGAAATCTATGATAAAATAAAACTCACGTACAAAAAGATAAAATACCTTTTTTTTGTATAACAAGAACATATTAAGGAAAGTAAAAGTTCAGTTTAAAAAATAAAGATACACTTGATAGTCTAGAAACTGTGTCCTTGACAATTTAGCCTGTTTACCAAATGTGTGAGAATGAATTTAATGTAAAGCTGAACAGCTATTTTTAAATCGTTAAAAAGTAATTTAAACAAGGAAATAAAAAATTTTAGCCTTGAAAACTAAGAAATGGTGGGTCAACATTTTCAAGGAAATAAATTAGAAAAACTATAGAAGGTAACTGAAAGAAAACTAAATAATAAAAGAATTACTTTATTTCTTAACCCGTCCAACGGTCCTGGCTCAGCAATCAGGCAAACAGGGACAGATGTCACATGGGAAGGACCTCTCCATGCAACCGAAACAAATAACACGTAAGGTTTGCGATCCAAGATGGCGTCTGGATGAGGTAAAAATTCAGAATTTTTATTTTGCCTAAACCTAACCCAGATCATTTACAACTGCAAAAACACAGTTCTTGAGACGAAAACCTCATACTAACCACTCAAAATCTAAGTTGACATGAGCTTAAACTGCATTAAATCTCAGTGTGGTGCTAAATAAAAGAATCAGTTTAATATTGGTGACTGATTAATATTTTACTTGCCAGTGACATTAAATTACTTCTATAAGGCCATCAGCTTCCCATTGATTTGCTGCCAAGTCACTGGTGTCTTTGTTTAACTAACCCTGGGTCTCTCTTAGCATATGTGGCTTCCCTGATGAGCACTTGGCATAAGGTGAAGTCTTTGAACGTGCATTTACTGCAAGTGGCTTCTCATATTTGAGCTTTTGGGAGTACATCACTATATATACGAATAACTCATAGTGGAGTTCCTGAAACACTTTTAGAAAGCAGAATAAAAGCTTTATAACCAAGTGTGTTTTAGGCCATACAAGGAAGTTGTTTTGGCCTAGTTGGTCCATAACCAATATATCAGATATTGATATGAGCTTCTTAGTGTAGGGATTTAAAACAAGGAAATACCGCTGGAGTTATTTTATTGCTTTAATAAACATTTTCCATCTTTAAAGAAATAATAACCTATTTCCAGCAGAAAGTTTTCACCAGAGGAAATGTCGCACTGTATTGATGTAAAAAGTATGATCTTCTGACACAGCTGTTGTATCTTCCTCATTTTTCATACTGCCCAAAACGAAGCAGTGCTCTGTATTTTCAAATGGAAATCAGATGAGTTAAAACAGTATCGCTGGTCAGACGGTTTGCTGCACATTTCTGTTTCTGATCTGATCTCTGTTGCCCAAAGATGGACCAACACAAAGTCAAGACTCCTTAGCATTCTCATTAACGAACAACAAACTGTCAGTGTTTAACATAAGAACTGCAGATTTTGTTTAAAACAGTTCACATCTCTGCACTGACTAATAGAGGGATACCCATCATCAGCTGATACCTTAATATTGTTTAAGCGTATTTCCCCTTCAAAAATGTCCACAAACCTTTTTGTACTGATGTACTAAAAGAAAGACACTGTAATGTCATCACAATCTTTAGCAGAAGTACTGCAATTACATATTCTACTGATATCGTGCAAAATGTAACTGAATTTTTAACAGCAACTTTAGATCCAGCTGCATTGGTTCTTCAAATGGATCCTCTACAAGAATCCCTTTGTGAGCTTTGGCCCACCTAGGAATGGGTATACACATGGCTACCATCTATACACTAAAACTGTAACACTGTAAATCACAAGAAATCAGGTTTAAAGAGAAGACCTAAGGAATATCTTTGCTCACTCAACTACAACAATAATTTACAGCAGCAAAGATCCTTAGTTTGGAATATTGAACTGTGGATAGCTGTGCCGCTAAGTGTGTCAGTAAATGAACGCCGCCCACAGTATGCGACAAATAGTTTCTTCACCTCTTCTGATTGACAGTTGCAGAAAATTCATTTTCAGTCATTATATGCGTTAAACATAAGAACTTGCAGTACTTGTGGTCAGTAAATGTATCGATGGACAGCATGTAGTTTGATGGCCTTTATTTTAATCAAATAACATTCTGTCAGATTCAAAACTGATAAGTCCAAAAGTTTCCTGATCCGACTTTCTTTTTTTGTCCCTATTATGGAGAAAACTAGACCTGATAATCTGACCTGTATTTCGCACACATGGAGAACAAAAGGCTCTCTTCAGAAAACCATACAAAACTCTAAAAAATGCAAATGTAAGAGAAAATAACTTATGAAGCTTAGACTCATTTGCCTCCTTATACAAAGTGAAATAAACTAATGTATCTAGGCAAGGCAAGGCAAGGCAAGTTTATATGTATAGCACATTTTTGTTTACAAGACAATTCAAAGTGCTTTACATAGAAAAAAGGAGCAGAAAATTAAACAATAAAATCAACTTTGAATTTAAAAGAACTAAAATTAAATTAAATAATAATAATAGTAATAATATTCACAGTTGCTATATGCACAGTTAAACAAGGCTGTTTTCAGCCTTTCAGCTGTTTTCTAGATGTCTTGTAACTTACAACTACTTTAATAATGCAGCTTGTGAATTGTAAGCTTAACTACTAAACTGTATCCCTTACATTTGCTAAAAAAAAGTACCAAAACAAGAACTCTGCCTTAAACGTTTACCTTAATGCTCATTATTTTTATTTTTATCACCTACCAATAACCATTTCTACATATTTTTCATGCCAGTGGAAAGTATTTGTATGTTATAGGCGTATTCCAAATTATATTAAATTAATAATTTTCTTTAAAATTCCACACACAAATAACCGATAATAGCAATGAGGAAAAAGTTTGAGATTTTAGCAAAATTCTTTTTTAAAAAAACTAGTAATCACATTTAATCTGACACCACCCACCATCAGGCCTGCATGGTAGAATAGACAAAAGCTAATTCTCAATAAAAAGCACATCTGTTTGGAAAAACAAACTTTCAGAAGGTAAGAAACAGAATTATTTGGTCTGATGAAACAAATATTTGGTCTGATGAAAAGCATGGTGGTGGTTGCATAATGTTATGAGGCTGTTTTTAAAGCAGCAGGAACAGGCGGACTAGTGATATATCGAAGAATGACTACAGCAATCCACAGAGACGTCCGGGTGAAAACCTGCTTCAGGGCGCTCCTGACCTCAGACCGGGTCGGCAGTTCATTTTTAAGCAGGAGAACTACCCAAAAACGGCCAGGTTGTAAGAGGAGTGCCTTCAGAACCACTAAATGAATGGAGTGGCCAAGCCACAGTCCGGGTTAGAATTCAATTAAATATCCATGGAGAGATCCAACAAGGGCTCTACAAGAAATCTCCCAGGAGAAAGAGGCCTCAGGAGTACTGCGAAGAAGAACTCATGAAATTGCCTTAAGATAGGTGAACTAAGATTTGGGCATCATATTCAAAAAGACACGAAGCTGCAATTGCCCACAAATGCGGATCAACGAAGTACTGAGCAAAAACTGTGAATAATTAAGAACATCTTTAGCACTATGACTGTGATATTACTAGGTTAAATGAAGGGCAAGTAATTTTCTTCAGAAGTTGTCTACTTAGAAAACAGCCCGACAGCAAGAAAATATAAATATGACTCCCGATGTTCTGATCAAACCACAGAGATATATTTGAGAATACTGGTAAACAAACAAACAAACACCATCGTGAAGAAAATTGAGCCAACCGGACAGGTCATGGGATGAACAGCAGAGATGTTTAACGTAGAGTCAGGTTTAAAAATGTGGACATTTCATAGAGTTCTTTACTAGACATCACTATAGAGTTGAGAGGTTGTGGAACAAACCAACCAAAAACTGGCAGGTTAGGCAAGGAGTGCATTAATCAGAGAAACACTGGAGGCGACACTGGGGCAGCGACACACTATTAGTTGAACCCTTCATAAATGGTTGGAGTTTAGTCTTTTTGCAAGAATAATAAGAAAAAGACAACTGTTGACACAAAAACATAAGAGGTCTTGGTTGTAGCTTTCCACAAGCAACTCATTGGAAACAAAACACAGGAATAGGAAGCTGCTCTGCTCAGATGAAAAGGTGAAAACGCTGCCACTACATGCCACATTGAACACACCATTACCATTGTTAAACTGGGTGTGGGTAGCATCATCATGTGGACGTTTTTTTTTAAACAGGGACAAAGTAAAGGGAACAGATTGGAGCAAACTATGAGGTTCTCTTTAGAGAAAGCATAAAAAAAGCTACAAAAGACTTAACTTTGAGAAGGAGGTTCATCGTAAGGGAGATGAGATCTTAAATCCAAGATCCTCATCTAATTGCTTTTTTTCAGAGAAGAGGACTAATTACAAAAAGAAAATAACACAGTTCAGATTTTTTATTTAAAATCTGAAGGGGTGCATACTCGGTGCATACTGTCCTTACCCGGCCTGCAGCCCACCCTTTGCAATTGGCTTTTGGACTTCCCAACTGGCAGGCCTCAGTCTGTCAGGATAGGGAACAGGATGTCATCCAGAATCTCCACCTACACAGGCACCCCATAGGGTTGTGTCCTCAGCCCTATCCTCTACACTCTGTTCAATCACAACTGTGTCGCTTCCCACAATGACAACATCATCCTGAATTTCGCAGACGACCTATCACCGCAGTGATAGGACGTATCAGTGGCGGAGATAAAGCGGCTTACAGGGGGGAGGTGACCAGGCTGGTGTCATGGTGTGAGGACAACAATCTCGCCCTCAACCCAGACAAGATAAAGGAGTTGATAGTGGATATAAGAAAGGAGAGGAGACCTCATCAGCCACTGTTCAAACGGGAGCTTGAAGTAGAGAGGGTGAACAACTTTAAATATCTGGGTGTTCACATCAGTGAGGACTTCACATGGTCATTGAACACCACGCAGCTGGTCAAAAAGGCTCAACAGCGGCTGTACTTCCTGAGGAGGCTGAGTTAGTTTGGGATGTCTTCCAAAATCCTAAGCAACTTCTACAGCTGTGTCGTCGAGAGCCTCCTGACCAGCTGCATCACCGTATGGTACGGCAGCACGACTGTGACGGACCGCACACGGCTGCAGGGAGTGGTAAAGACTGCTGAGAAGATCATCGGAACTCCATTACCCTCTCTGCAGAGCATCTACCAGCACAGAGTCCATAGGAGGGCTGCCTCCATCCTTAAAGACTCCACCTACCCCCAGCATGGACTGTTCACACGTCTGCCTTCAGGCCGAAAGGTATAGAAGTGTAAAAACCAAAACCACCAGGTTAAAGAACTCCTTCTTCCCCACTGCCATCAGAGTCCTCAATCAACCTCGTTAATAACCCTTCACCATACTCTAAATGTTTAGGTGTCATCATTATTCTTTGAGGCACATGCTCACTTACTGCAACAATGTTTATAATGTTTATAATTGCACTTTAGTCACTTTTATCTCACTGCCGTGAACAATCATGTCATTGCTTGTAAATAATATCCATATCATACCACTGTTATTATATATATACATATATTGCAACTTGATGTATATTTTTTTCTTTTTTTAAATTTTTTTTCATTTTTTTCTGTGTAAGGCATACTTGGCGAGAAGCAAAGAAAGAATTTCATCGTACAAGGAAACTGTTTATCTATTGTGCACATGACAATAAACTCTTTGAATTGAATTGAATAATTCCACTTTAGAATTAAATTAAACTCAAATACAAATTGTTATGAATATCAAAGGGGAGTTAAATGTTGTAACGCATAACGAATAAAAGACATTTAGGTTGGTAGTTATAACTGCGAAAAAGATCAAGTGGAATTTTTGTTAGCCAGCTTAAAACGCTGTGATTGTTAGCTTTTTTTTCCATTAGTGTCGTTTCTTTCACTATAGATTCTGTAAGTGAAAATCAAACTTGTTTTTTTTTTGTTTGTTTGTTTTTTCACCTCCACTGAAAATTCCTCTGGCCTGCATCCCAGTAGGACCCAGCACTGTAAGTAGTCCAGTTCTGACTGGCTATGGTGGGTGTGTGTGTGTGGGGGGTCATTGGGATCAGTTACCAGGCGACAGACTGGCACTTGTCTCCCTCATCTGGGCGCCAGTGGAAAAGCAAGGTTAAGTAAGTACATGGGTCAAGATCAGAGCAGATCTGAGGCAAATCTAAGCAAAAAAATAAATAAATAAAATAAAAAAATGGACTCTGTGCAATTCTGAATGTGTGCAGCGGTGTGACTCGTTTCTTTGAGGCTCTTGGATCAGCAGGGCCGGCGAGCGTGCGTGCATGCATGCGGCGCTGCATCACGCACGGCCACTGTGACCCCGCCTCCCCTTCCTCCTCCTGCTCCTCCACCTTGTCTTGCTCTTTTGGCGTGAAATCCCCGCATTTCGGCTCCGTGCACGCGGCGGCTGAGGGCCCCATCAAAATCAATGATTGCATTTCATCTGACACGTGATGCACTATTTAGCTTTCTTTCTTTTCATTTTTTTTTTTTTTACTGTCTGGACCACCGGAATCGGTCACACCCCTCTCTGTAGAAGTCAAACGGGACTGCTCGGGTTCTAATGCAAAATGATGCACACATGTCTCTCCCTCCTCTCTCTCCGGGCTGCACAAATGCGCCTCACGCACACAGATGCACCCACACACGCACACGAACCGGCCTAACCCCACAGCCACATTAGTCAAGGCGAAGCTTTGATCCATATAAAACTGCTGCTTCTAGAGCGACATCAACCGGAGTTTCCTGTGATGTGGACGCGGTGTGCTGCTGAGCATGCGGGCGGAATAATGAATAATAATAATAGTGATAATCATCATCATCATCATGGATAAATAAATAAAAACCCCGTCGAGCTTTAACGCACGCCGCACTTCGACTCACCTTGAGCGGCCGTTCCTCTGGTGCTGAAAACACTTGCTATCAGAGTGGCCACATACCAAATCATAGTACTATTGCCGACCAGCCGCTGCCACGCAAAGTGCCCTGTTCGACCGATCGCTCATATTCGACCTTGCACCTCTCGGACTCTCGGCTCTCATCTCCTGCCTCAGTCTCACACCTCCCCGCGGCGCTGCGATGCCTTCATCCCTTCTTCCCTCCCCCGTCTTTCCATCCGCATCCTTCTCCCGGAGAGACAGAGCACCTGCACCGCCGCGTTTCTAGTAGACACGGAGCCGTTTCTCTCTCTTTTTTTGCCCCTCTCTCCTCTCTCCTCCCTCTCTCCCTCTCTCTGTTTTACGAGCGCATAGTGAAACCAAGTGTGAGAATGCCAGCCACAGGTCCGCCTCCCGCGCAGTCGGATTGGCTGCAGATTGAGGCTTTGGGGCGTGTATTGGCTGCCTCCCCCTCTGCTCCTCCCTCCATCACCCACGCCACGGAGGAGAGATCCGATTCAAGGTGAGTTGGAGCGTGCCGTAGTGGACGCGGGAGCCGCAGTATCATGCGCACTGCCAGCGTGCGCATCTGTAAATACCGCTCCTTAAGCTGGCTCCACGTGCACCAGCATCTGTCCCACCAACAAGCAGCAGCAGCATCACCAGCATCAGATGTGTCTGTTATTTTTTTCATCTTTACTGGACCAGTGATGCAAAAGATGAAAGAGATGGAAGGATGCTGCTGATGCTGCTGATGGTGGTGATGGAGGTGTGTGACACATCCCCAGCCTTGTTGTTTTTGTTTGTTTGTTTGTTTGTTTTTCACTAGTGTCATGTCTCCGACAGAAAAGTCTGGCTGCGTATGATGGGTGTGGCGACACATGCACTATTTTTTTTTGTTTGTCTGTTTGTTTTTTTGCCCCCTGCGCAGACATGGTTGGCGCTGATGAGGCTGCCTCAGATTTCTTTCTTCCTGCATGGCCACTGAGGACCAGTGCGCCTCTGGCTGCTCAGATCTCACCCCGTTTAGGCTTCCTGCTGCTGCACTAACACAGAACCATGCAGGTGACCTGCTTTAGGTTAAGTAGGAGCTTTTTTTTTTTTGGCCAACATTTAAAACCTAACCTGTCTTTGTCTTTTTTCGTTTTTTGCTTCTCGACATGTCTGTCTGCCTGCTATCCCCCCTCGCATCCTCCTTTTCATTTTGGAGACTAATCTTTGTCTGAAATCAAAGAGATTTCTAAAAATTTGCCTTAAAATATAATAGAAACACTAATTTCTCTCTGTTTCTGTAACGATATGATCATAATTTAACATATACAGATATGGTAACTTTCAGAATCAGTCTAATCTATCATACTCAGATGAGGTGAACCTGTTGACCTTTAACCATTTAGTCTCCATTCTTTGCTAGGTCTGTGAATTTAACATAGAAGAGGCCTCTTACGTAAATCAATGTTCCTTTTCTTGCATAATTTCATTTATGCTTTTAGATGGACAAATAACACAAATCAGAAATGACAGAAAGCCTTTTTTTTCCGAGCACAAACATCTAACACTTACGTCTAACACAAAAGCGAGCCGTTTCATTTGGAGCAAGAATAAAACATATAATTAACACACAAAATGAAACATAAAAAGATGTTATTTACTAGTTTATTTGTTTATTAGTTTGGAGTTTGTGATTTTTTTCATTGGTTTTATTTTTATTTAATATTTTGGTTTGACATAGTGTTTGATATTTCCTCTCAATAGCTGGGTTGATGAGGTCTGAGCTGGTAGGAGTCACTCTGACCAGAATTCATGTGTTAAAACGACATCAAGGGGAAAATGTCTGCAGGTCTTATATCAGTATTATTCATAGTTAACTGAGCTTTAGCCTAGAAAAATGGACTCAATAACCTTTAACCAATCAGCCTGTAATAGGAAGTCTGTTAGCGAATTAGGTAAGTTCTTGTTAGACTTTACCTCAATGTTGATACACCTGATCATCACGTTCCACCTAAACGTGCGGCAACTAACGGTGTTGTAGAGGGCCACCCTGGGTTAACTCGGTGAATTTCAAAACTGTCGGAAGCGTGCTTAAATATACTCCAGGCCGCTTTTCTTTGTTGTTCCAATCATCAATTTATTCAACTTTGACTGCCATACTTCAGACTTTACAGGACTGACACATACTGACCAGGCTAAACCATGCAATGGTGCCAACAAAGGACGACATTACAGCATGGTCAACAGAAATTACGACAACCACCGGCGCACCCGCTTCCTCATACATCAAAACAGCGCGCCCGTATGACTCCTATTTATACCTTAGTGACCGTCACGCCCACCTCGACACACCCACCACCAAATGCCAAAGCCAAGCGCCGCAGCCACATCTGTAATTGCTTATTTCAATCATATGGGTCTTACACCACCCTATAGGCTGAGGTATTGAGTTAGTGCATAAGAATCTGCCTTTGATTGTGCTCCTTCATACTTGATAGACAAGAAAAAAAACATTGAATCTATCAGTACAGATATTCCTCCTGTTTAGTGTAGTGTTCCACATGGTTCTGTTTATTCTGGTTATTTTGTTTTACCTTTGGACACATTCTGTCAGTCCTTAATAAATCTCTATCCCTGCTTTTCATATTATATGCA
>JAVLVB010000318.1:1919646-1949303 GCA_032876305.1 Orestias chungarensis | reverse complement strand
ATGCAATTACATGCCTAGTTTCATCTGGTAAAGATGTCTAAAATCTAAAGTTTGTTAAAGACTACAGACTGTGTTAAAATGAATGGCATACAGTTTTCATTAATTAGGTCAAGAAAAAAAAAAAAAAATTTTGTGCTTGGACCAGTAAAAAATGCATGTCTGGGATGAAACAGACACTTTGCTCTTTATTGGGAAAACTTTGTGCTAGGAACCTTGGCATGGCCATTGATTCTTTGGATTTGACTATCAACACCAGTTCATTCCATGTAAGACATGTTGCTAAATTAAACTCTATTGGGTTCTGTGCTTAACTGGAAAGGATTATTCATTGGTTCTGTCACAATTGGTTTACTGTACAATATATTTTATTGAAACTTCATTAGAATGATTGCAAGCTGTTGTAACAATGCTTCTGATGAAATATTCCAGGTTTTCACATGTGATTCCATTTCTGATGAAACTACACTGGATTGTATATAATACTGACTTCCATTTATTGTATTTTAGAATATAAGTTAAGTTTTACTGCCTAGTTGGAGAGGTCTCCACAAAAAAACACCAAGTTATGTCAGAGAATCTCTGCAACTATATGTCCACGGTAGGTAACTATGTTTAGCGGCTCCAAGAGATCTTTTTAAACGTGATTATTTTAAATGCTTTTGTTCTTTTATGCATTACAGTCATGTTGTGTTGCACTTAGTGATGTTTAAAATGCTGTATAAATAAAGGTTTACTTGCTAAATATGGAAGTGATAAATTGTGTGCCTACTTTGTATGGATTTGTTGCTCACACAAAGAACAACCAGATAAGCTGTTTATATTTAATGTTTTTGTCGACTACATTTTTATACACTGCAAATGAAAGGAATCATTTAAGGAGGTGATCAAAAATAAGATGGACGCTTTTTGTTTGGAGGTTTCAGTCTGTATTCCACAGGGATGTCCAGGCAGATCTTGCTGGAAGGGCTATATATCATCTCTGTCATGTCGTGTTGGGGTCAGACCAAAGTGCAAACAGGAACCAGTAAGGGTGACCTGACACATATTTAATGAAAAAAGATGAACCCCTACAAATAATAAACAGGCAACATTAAAGACTATAAATTTTGACCGTGAAAACGACTGTGAAAGGAACCAGTGAAGAACAACAAGATGGGGAGCTAAACACTGAGGCAATGTGAAAATGACAATGCAACTTGAAAGCCTAATCAGATGAAAATGGGAACAGCTGAAGGAGAGCTGACTAAGAAGAACGAGGTGATTAAGAAAAGCTGTACTAAGAATCGGGCTGAGGGGAGGGGAAATACATATTGAAGATGAAACAGTCACTATGAACTTTCATTGGAGAACCCTGAAAGTAATACCTAAAAACAGAAACGCTAAACTGCAGAAACTCAGTGTAAATATATAAAAATAAAAAAGTACAGAGGAAAACAACCAAAACAGCAGGATCTCACATGAAAAATAAAGTACTACTAGTAAAATACTACTAAAGACAAAGTACAAAGCACCTAAAGATCCTGAAAATCTTGGCCTGGGAAAAGTTATTAGTTGATAACAAGATGATTAAAAAAACAGGACATTTAAAAATAATGGAAAATTACCGTTATTGTGGCAATCCTTTGCTTGTTTAATTGTGTAGAAATACTAAAAATGTTCAAATTAATGAGCCTGACAAAGAAAAAAAAGAAAAAAATAACAACTTGATGTTGCTTTTCACTTTGAAGGATTTCCAGCTGAGAAGTTTGGGAACAGCCTCTCTAAGACATCAAGCAGTAATGAGCAGATGAGGTAAGGGAACCATCTGCTCCTCCTTCGCAGCAAGTTTGAGTGGGAGCAGGTACAGTTGTCAAATCCACACTGGATGCTCAGGAATAGCTGACAGAGCAGCATGTGGCTTAAAACAGAGGCTAATACTGTAGGACACGTATTGCTGTTTTGGTCCTTAGTTTTGCGTTCTAGTTTTGCATCCATTTATGATCATCGTTCTGAGTTTGAAATATGTCTATGTTACCAGAGCTGAAATGAGTTGTTGTTACATGAAACTGCTCAGAAAACAATGTCATAACACACAGTTTTTTCCAACCCCACATGAAGGGGCACTATAGATACATCACCAACAAACAGTGGGCATTTTTATTAACCAGAAGCTTCGTCATTACATTGTTTATTTATATTTGCTCCATGACTTTTTCCTCCAACCCAATTGAATTTGATTTTACACAAACCACATCAGTTTTAGAGCCCTATTAGGGGAAGCTGTAAAAACTTTAGCTGAATCCACAAGGGGGGCTGGACATGTCTATTCAATCAGGCGTTTTTGCATCAAAATATTTAGAAAAAACTATTTTGAACTGTAAACCTTTTATTGCCGTAGAAAATACAGGATTAGGAAATGTTCTAATACACATAGTCATAAGTGTAAGACTACACTACTGATGTAGCAGTGTGGATGTGGGTTGTCGTTGGAAATATATAAAACCGTTTTACTTTAACAAATACAAGCCACACACTCTGTGCCATTTACACAATTATGCAACCAGTTTATTTCAGATTAGTTTTTTTGTTTAATTTACAGTTGTGTGTACACTTTCACATGTTATGCCGTTATTATAAAAAATAAATGTTTAAATTTGTTTTCTAGACTTGGATTGCTTCTCATAAACCCCTGCAAAAAATGATTATGTCAGATTTAATGTGCATTTTTTTGCTTTTAACTTTACAATAGTTTTTTTTTTGCAGGATCCCATCCCTAAGACAAAACAATACAGAAAAAGATATACATACAATTCCAACATTTTCACTGTGAATCCATGGTTCTGCAGAGGGAGATGCTTTAGTGACATAGACATATGGATGTGTACAGTGAAGGCCCCGGCCAGAATCAGTCAGTCTCCCTGCAGCTTTCTGTAATATGCCTCCAGCACACAGCCTGCGGCACAACACATGTTCTGCTGCATGTCTGTTTATGGTGCTTTATGAGTTCTGCATTCAAGTAAAGCTTCACACACTGAGTAAAATTCATGGTGTTTGCCAGCAGTGGTCAGTAGTGCTTTACGCAACAGAGGATTTAAATTTTTTGCTTTTTTGTTGTTTTTTTATATAAAATTTCAAAATAAATAGTTTTCTGGTCATACATTTTCCTAAAACTCTGTGTATTTCAAAAAGGCCACCAGGGCCATACAGTTGTATGGTAGAAAAAAATGATCTCTCAATCTGTCTATGGCTGTGGGATAATAAAAACACTGGCATTTTGATGATTATTAGTTTTATTTACACATAATAACAAAGAATAGCAATTAACTTGGGATGCTTGAGCCAGTTAAAGGTGAATGACCAAATATTTTCATGTATTAGATAAGCTTCACATCCATACATAATTTTTGTTTTTTGTTTTTTTTAATATTATTTTTATAATTTAATATCTCAGCACAAAATCTTAAACAGATAAAGTTTTGTGTTTGTTAGGTGACAAAATATGAAAAAATTGGTCTTGAGTTAAGAACATTTCCAAGGCACTGTAGTTAAGTATTCACACAAGCCATGTCTGCAAGCAGCCCCTCTGCAGATTAATAATAAAGTAATTAAACATCTATTGATTAATTTTTCACATCAAGCAAATGCCTGCGTCTGCCCTCTCATTAAGATATGACATTAGTTTTTGCATTTGTCGCGTTAATTAAAATGTCAAAGTAAATAGGAAATTTTTGATTGTTTCCTTTTGGTGAAATATCTACTGAGCTGCCATTAGTTTTCTAAAATGTTTAGTTTAACAAAACTCACACAGCTATTTTTATCAACTGCAAAGAACAGTCTATGTATGGGAATGGGGAAATTAAGCAAAAATCTGAACTTCAAGCTCCTCTGCTCTTACTGAAATCAATGAGTCTCTAAACATCTTTTTCCTCCTGCACATTGCGTCGTCTTTTAGCTCATTTGTGAAATCTATAAATACCAAAGCGCTAACGGAGCTGTAGAGGCCGCGCCTACAAACTATTGACTCCTGATTTGGATGGCACATAAAGACATTTAGCCTCAGCGAACATGATGAGCTTCGCTGTGCACCAAGCTGAGTTGACAACATCTCTCATCCCGTGTGAGAGAGTTCAAGCTGTTACAGCTGCTGGGGGACACACTATGCTTTTTATAAGGAAGAGAGAGAGACAGATCATATTTACCGTCACTATTTGAGGAAGTTAATCCAATCAGGAAAATAAAAAATAAAAAACGTTGCTCTGTGCTTTAGATTAGAACATCTGATCAGAGCAGCCTGTTCCTAAATGATTAACAGTAGCTATGGCTGGTATACAGGTTAAATGATATCACTGAAGCACACACGTGTTTAGCAACGTAGAGATCTTATAAATTTTGCTCTTTATTTTGGTTTAACACATTTCTTTCCTGGAAACACATTTTCCCAAAGGTTTCCTAATCTGTACAGTTTCTTTCTAAAGCGCCTTTATAACATTATTACTTTTTGTCTGAGAATGTCCACTATACCAAACCAAACTTCTACTTATTTTATAGGGATTCGTAGTTAGGTGTAAAATACATATTATATGTTTCATCTTTTTAATAATGTTTTTTTATTGCAATCAGCTCAACTGTTTGGTAAGAAGGCCTTTCCACTGTGAAACTCTTTATTTGATAACCCTAAATGAAGCCCTTGCCTTTAAAAGGCACCCAGTCAGAAAACACAGTAGTTCCATGATTGGCCACTGTCTAAATACAGCATTTTTATGAAAATCTTGAAGATTTGCCAGTTAACATCAGAGAACAAAAACAGCTTTGTGGAAACCAGACTAATGTTACCATAATTTAACTACATAATTTAACTGTTTGTCTACATTCAAAACTATATATGTGAGGAGAAAATCTAGCACTGCCTATTACTCTAAAGAGACTATACCTTCTGTGAAACAGGTGCTATGACTGATGGAAAAAGGTACTCTTATGAAAATTGTTTGTTTCTTAGTAACTTGGGGCAGCAGCAACACAATTAAGATGGTCGGGCCAAATTGTTTTTATCTATAAATGGGCATAAGGTTGGTGACATTTTGTCATGGTCATATCAAAATAGATCCCTTCAGAGCTGTAAAATCAGTTCTTTCCATTTTTTGTTTTAAAACAGGTCTATCCTTGTAAATTTGTGAATATTGGGTCTCAATTGGGCAATCAATAAAAATAAATGTTAGGTAAATAAAAGATATAAATAGAAAAGGCTGCCCTGTTTTGTTTTACAAAGAGATCAGATTTAATTACCTGAAACAGTCCCTTGCTAAAGTTATTTTTACCTGTCCTTTTAAATTTTTGTTTAATAATACTTAAACTTCTAAATTTAATGTTTTTATAGTATTTTATGCTATAATCTGAAATATCTTTTACAAATACAAATCTGAGAAATATAATGCGTTAAACTTTGTACATCACTGCTTCATTCTTCTCTGCAACATTAATGAGGCTTAATCGGAACAAATGAAAGTCTGTAAATGGCAATTTTTTAACACTAGACCACAGGTTCTCTTGTGGTTAAGTTTGGACTTTGACGCGATCCATTTAAACAAATTGGCATATTTTGATCTTAGCCATTCAATTCTTAGCTTGGGCTGCATGTTCATCGTTGGTGTCTTGCTAGAAAATCTCTTTTAAAATTGCTCGGTATTGAGCTTCATCCCTTCTACTTAACAGCTCCAACCAGTTTCTTTGTCCTTGCCCAAGTCAAAACACAATCTGATACTGCAACCACAATTTGTTTTCAGCATGGATGTGCAGTCTTAGTTACACAACAATAGAGGTTTTCATGCCAAAAAGTAAGAATATGTTCTTGTCCAATCAGAGAACCTTCCTCCACATTATTAGGAGGTCCCCTACATTGCTTTAGGCAAGCTTACTTGCTAATAGCATTGTGCTGTCGTGTTAAAAGTCTCTATCACATTAGTTTTGGATCAGCAAAGCTCTCAAGACTTTTATGATAACGCTGCATGAGATCCTCCAGATCCCCAGTTTAACCCATACTAATTCAATTTTTTTTAAACGGATTTAAAAGCTCTTCGAAGCTTTGGTTATTGTTTTATCTAAAATAGCTTAAACTGCTATAAACCTTTTCAAATGCTTTTTTTCCCGATATGTCTGCTCTCCTCATTGGTCTTTATAATGCTGTTTGTTCACAAATGTTCTCCAACAAACCTTTGAAGCTTTTGTAGAAAAGTTGTATTTAAACATAAAAGTGAACTCTGTGTACTAATAATTGTGTAATAGTAACAGGTCTAGTGTACATAAATATGCAAATCATTTCACGTAATGACATTTTTGCTAAAAGAAGATCATCTGCTTCAGCTTCACAGTTATCCTTTACCGAACACAACAATCAGATGCTGATGCCGAACACAGAGGTTAAAATTAAATCTGTCGTGTCAGTTTACAAAGCTACGGCATCCTACATAGCTGGGCCACCCATGCAGTGAACGTCTGTAACCTCCCCTCCTTTGTTCGTTCATTGACAAGTCATGTCTGGGTATTTGAGCTATCTCCTTATCTGAACCCTGAGCTGCTGCTTTGAGTCTCACTCCTACTCTGAGACGCCTTGCAGCTTTTTAAAGCCGAAGCCAAATGTGTGTCAGCTGCATCGAACAACTCACAGGGTAAAAAATTCAACATGGCACAACTGAAGGGTTCCCCATTTTATTTCATGCCTAGACATCTGGTGCTTATATCAGGGAGCCTGTGGAAGACCAATGAAAGGCAGAAATTTAGAGAGTAGATGTCTCGCTTTATGGGTGTTACTAATAATAGCTGTAAGAAGGGGGATGGGGGTTTTATGGGAATCTTATATGAGCAATATTTTAGTCTTGCAGGCTGTTGGAGACAAAAAAATCCATTAAAAACCACAATGTGTCTGTAATAGTACAGACCCATATAGTGCAGTAAAAAAGTATTTAATACTTCAGGGAATTTCTTCTGATTTTGTTCTGGCATGTATAAAGAAAATTTCAATTTAAGACAAAAATGAGCTGCTTAAATACAAAATAAATCTGTTTTTATTATTATATGTATATGGGGAAATACATTTAAAAGCTGAATTCAGGTTTCTATTTACATCTAAATGATTACTCTATACCTTTACGTTAGCATCAAGAAATCACTTGAATAGATAATGTTGGAATACATGAAACAAGTTAAGAGATTTTAACTTGCTACACATAATGATCCGATCTAAATCTTGAAAGGTGTTACAAATCATGTCTAAGGCGCGTGAAGCCCAACAAACCAAAGTGAAAGTCATTTTCCAAAACTTAAAAAAGAGTGTATCAACAACTCATCCAGGAGGTCACAAAAAACCCCAGAATATGATCTCAAAATCTGTGTTTTGTCAGGGTTTGTTCAGGATAGATCTTAATGCAGAGACTGAGGTAGCAGCTAACAAAGGTGGATATTTATTAAATCAACTGAAGAAACAGGAATCGCGGAGCACAGGATGACAACGAGGATCTACATCACAAGGAGACACAAGGTAATGTAACAAAGGATCCAGCAGTGTGTTAGAAAATGAACCGGGTATATATACACAGAGAGGATGAGTAGTAGAACAGAGGGAGAAATGGATTGATTAATCCGATACAGGTGCGAGTGATAATGAAGAAAACCGGGAGAGACAGCGCAGGTGAACTGGAGTGTAAAATAGAACCAAAGAATAAAATATAACAATTATAGATAACAGAACTGCTAGATAAACTAAAATGAACACACACGCTGAACCTAACAATAACTAACAAAAAGGAACGCTAACTAACCACAACACAGACTACAAAAACCACTATCCCAAACTAAACAACAACAAAAGACAACAAGGATCATGACATGTTTATGGTTTTACAAAAAAAAACAGACCTTTTTGCAACATGCACTTCCTGTTGAACTTGCCATTAAAGTTAACACCATTGCAGAAAAAAGAATATCGTACCAGTAGTTAAACATGGGGGTGTTAGTATGATGGTCTGGGGGTAATTAATTGCTTCAAGCTGTGGGTGAGTTTGTATAACTGGTAATATAATGAGTTCTGCTTTTAAGCAGAAAATCAAGTAGGATCAGTTTGTGACGTTAAGCTCAAGTACATCTTGGTCATGCAGCTGTTAGAATATCTAAAGCACAGCAGAATGTCCAGCTCTGAACAGTTTGTAATAAAACAAAATGTTTTTAAGAGGCCTAGTCAAATTACATGCCGTTGTAAAAAGGGGGCTTGGGCTTTTTTCCTCAATAAAGAAACCATCATTTGAAAACTGCTTTTGGTTTTACCAATGATATAGGTGTTGGTTACAAAGAAAGATGTTTGATGATCTAAACCATTTCAAAAACACAGAAAAAAAAAGAATCCTGGGAAATATGTAAGGAGACTGCAGTGTACAACTGTATAGAGGAAATACTAAATATCAGAATGGACTAAGAATGATCAATTATTTTAGCTTATATAGCCTGTATATGCGATATATGTTTTATGTTCATTAATAAAAAGGCTAGATATAAAATTTAGGAGCCAGTTTTTGCCAGCTTCACACACATTCATATCCTGCACTTATTCAGCACCTTAAATCAACCTTGACTGATTTTATGTCTGACTAGATCACAGCAAGAATTTTAGAAAGGTGTGAGAGGATATAGAGGAGTGATAATTTAAAAGTAATACATTTCTATCTTCAGGAAATGTATTCACTGTGAATATGATTCTGGAAAACAGCTTCATATGTATAAAAAAATCTAAAACTTTTCAATCTTTCGGAAACAACCAAAAAGCTTTTTAATTTTTGTTTATAATTTGCTTTTTTGATGATTGGCAGAGTTGTTTAAATAAGAAGTTTTAGGAACTTTGAATTTGAATTCAGATCAGTTTGTTTTTTTTATTAGCCTGTAGAATAATTTCTGGTTTTATACTGCCATCTGCCGTCTATGTTGGAACTTGGTCAGGTTTTCCTTAAATAATACGTTTTCTTAAATCTTTCTACTAAATACAAATATTAAAAATAATAATAATAATAATAATTCCCTAGTTCCCTTTTTATTTATTTGAGCATCATCGGTGACTCATATATGCCCCTCATGTTTGGAAATGTTTGATCTGGTGGAAAAATGACTGGTGTTGACATTAAAAAGTACATTTGCATCATCATGTATTGTTTCCAGTCAGTGCCTCTTCAGCTCTGATCACCTTGTAGAGTTTTTAAAGCATCCTAATTAATACAACAAACCCCCAGTATAGTCTCACAGACATTAATATTTTATAGTTTAGCTCATAAAGGTTTTTTGTTTAACCATTGAAATTAATAGGAACTGATCTCGTCCTGACTGTTTTTTCTTCAAAAACTTCCTATGCATAATCCCCTAATTAAAATTATCAGCTTTTCTGATAACAATAAATACCATTGACACCCTCAACTGCCCAAATTATCCTAAATACTTTGTACAATGCCGCCTAATCCCTGAGTTTCAGACCAGACATTATTAGCATCTGCATGAAGCTACTATTTCTGTGATTGACAAGTGGTTCAGTGTTCCTGCTTTCTAAGTCTAACCTTGATTAATAATAGCAGAATTTGCATGCCCAAACCTTTTTTTTAATTATTGTGTTTTTTGATTCCTTTTGTGATTGCTTGCACAAAAAATGCATTATACATTCCATCGTGAAAAAAATAAAACAGACCATTTAACCATTTAGACGGTTGAATTTAAAAGCGCAAGACTGATCAAATATTTTCTGTAATGACACACATTGATTCTACCCATGCTCTGTGTGTAAGCTTTAGACAGGCGTTATACAAGTGTGTTCATTTTTAAAATCTAAAGTCTGTTATCGATTAGTTGGGGATGTGAAATATTTCTAGCTGAATGTAAAGCTGAACATACTATGTAACGTAAAGAGAAATTTAAGGCATTTTGAAACCTGCATATTTTGTAACACATCTATACAAACTGTAATATTTACATCAAACTTTTGCCATGCAGGCCAAAAATGAAATCTGCCACAACTCACAAACATATAATAATAACAATAACAATAATAATAATAATAATAATAATTATTATTATTATTATTATTATTATTATTATTATTATACTAATAATTAAACTAATAATTATAATATGTCATTAAAAAAAAACATAATTCGTGGTTGTTACAGACATACTCAGTGGTACATTTGTCCATTTTAAGAATGCTTTAATGTGTCAATGAACATCATATCCAAACAAACTGAGAGTCTGAGATAGATAGATAGATAGATAGATAGATAGATAGATAGATAGATAGATAGATAGATAGATAGATAGATAGATAGATAGATAGATAGATAGATAGATAGATCTATTTATAAATATATCATAACTTAACTGAAATATTTTTTTCTTCGCATGTTGATTATCTGCATCTTTATCATCTATGTATGTGTATATAAAACAAATAGATGCAGAGATACATAGAGATCGTTTGGCTAGTTTTAAAAGTTGTAAAAAAATTTTAACAGGTCAGTGCTTTCCCACCACACAGTACTCAGAGCGCTCCGTGTGTGTAGCAGGAGAGAGGAGGCGTTTGACTGACTCCACCTTGCGCCTGTCAGACAAGGCTCACGGCAAAACTTCACACACGCACACTCGGGTCCACGCTCGTAGCTATGGAAACCCGTAGATGGCAACATCCACCAGTCGGCTCTGAGCGCATCCTCAAAACCTCGCAGAGGTGCTGAGAGAGTGCAGCTGTACGGCGCTCTGTGAATGAAAGCGCTGCAAGATGGCGATGGCGAGACTCGCTGCCTGCATCGTCGTTCTGTTCGGCAGCCTGGGTGAGTTGTTCGTCCCTCGTTCCGTGTGCGGTTACGTCGCGAAGGCTCGGGTTTGCGTTAGCAGGAAGCAGGCGTAGGTCGGAGCTTTCCGTCCGCTGAGCAGGAACGTTAGCTTGATGTCGACAAGCTGGAGGGAACGACGGGAGAGCTCAGATGTTTGGTGTTGTGCTATCTTTACAAGCATTTACTACCGAAACCAGCCTCTTTATGAGGGTAATAAAAAATTATTTTAGTGCATTTAAGTAAAGAATTTAATGGAACAGTTTCTTACAGTTTTATTTAGAATTGAAAAAGGAGACAAACTACTATTTTTTTTTTTTTTTTTTTACGGTGGAGACATAAGAGCATCTGTTTGCCTTCCTTTAGCAGATGTCTCTGAGGAAATGTCCAGAACAAGAACAAATGTTTGGTGTGAAGCAATAGGACAGACACATGGTGGTGACCTCTGGGTATAGTCTGCAAGCCCAGGCCCACTAAGCATGAGGAAATGTGCTGCCTGCAAGCCTGCGTGCGTTTAAAACACTAAACTGTACCAACAACCCAAGTTACTGGGCTCGGTGTATCCTGCATACATGTCTAATTGCAAATGTTATGTGAATATTATAATGATGGTGTGTTCCATCATCATTAACAGGGATTATTAACATTATTAACATGCTTGAACCAATCGAGCATGTGTTTTGCCCATAATGGGGCCTGATCAGCAGGTCAAAAAAAGTACAATAATTGCATTCTTAAAATTTTATAAATCACACAATTTCCAGTTTATAAATGCACCAAACTGGACTTTGATATCCTTTTTTTTTTTTTCAACTTAAAGGTAAATAAATGTATTGTGAATTCAAAACTACTACAAATATTAAAATAATCCACAGCTATTTTGTCCAGAAAATGATTAAGTTCAGATGTATGCATCAGGTTTAGAATGATTAAAAATGTCTTAAAGTGTCAACGTTTCGAATATCGATATTGTACACCGATGTCAACGCTGGTTTTGAAATTCTGGAATGACCTGTTATTGTTAGGAAATTGCTGGCTTAAAGAAGCATAGGACAACAAAATTAATAAAATTATGAAAGTTCACGCTTTTGGAGCGGAGTAGGACTTTATGCTGTCTACCCTCAAATTTTTTAGATTCTGAATAATGAATAAAGAGGACACCGAGCATTGTTTAATTCATCCTCGAGGCGGAGCAACGGCACATAAAGCTGAATTCTTTTGGTTAAGTGAAGCGTAAATGAAGCTCCTGCTCTCTTTGTGTTTTAATTTTTTAATGAATCATATGTATGTGGCTTAGTTCACTCAACTTCAAAAGTAAAAATACACTCACATATTAGAATATAAGCTAATACCAGAAGATATGTTATTTTTAAACTTAAATTATAAATATTTTTACCTTTCTTGTATTATTATTAGTTAGGTTGAATTGTCATTCCCTACTTTTCTTTTCTTCTTCTGTAATTATCTCGGCCTGTTTAATTTAAAGCTGTGCCATCAATTCAGTAAAAGCTTATTTTTACACTGAAGATTTGCTATATTCCTTTAGATAGTTGGTACTAACATTTTATCTAATTTATTTAAAAAAATTTTTTTAGGGAATTAAACCCACTGCCCTTGGGTGTTCTATCCCCTTTATAGATGTATCAAATAAATACATGACTACAATTGGGCCTTTTTGACCAGACAAAACCATATATTATGAAGGTAAGAACAGATTTTTACAAAGCAATGGCAATTAAAATGTCATGTACCATGAAATAAATGGTTGCATGAATATGCTCCCAGTAATTAGTACAAGCACGTTCAGCTGTAATCACTGCAGAGTCTGTGTGGATTGGTTTCAGTCTGGCTTGCATGATTGTACACTGCAGTTTTCCTCTATTCTCCTTGCAGAACTGTCAAGCTCTGTGACCCTGTATGGGGATAAGCTGTTTCCAGCCATTTTCAAGGGTTTTTCAAGGATATTTATATATTGAGGTCGGACCTTTGACTAGGCCACGCAACAACACCCAACTCTGCTGCCTTTAAGCTGGCTGCTTCAGTTTGTTGTCTCGCTGGAAAAGAAGAAGCTTAATTTCGGTCTCGTCAGAAAAACAAAGAACCTGACCAATTAATCTCTCAACTGCCTTTTGTTAATCTGTAGTCGAGCCTTAATATCAGTTCTGATTGAGTGTCATTGCCGCTCTAACTTAAAGCTTCAACTGTCCCATCTTAGCTGCTTAAGCTTGAATCTCCTTCACCGCGCCCACACGCGTCCTTTAACTGGTTTCCTTCTTGAACAAAAGGCCTGATCTTGGCATATTTATGCCTTGCCCACATTTTGTTCATTTTTTTTGATAGTTAATTTAAACACCTTAGAGGTTTTTTGTTTTGCATTCGTCCCCTGACTTATACTTCTCAATTCTCGTATTTGCAGATTCAAAATTACAATATTTTATCTTTATTCTCTAATTCTCCATAAACACGGTTTATCTGCATACTACTGTCTCTTGAGACACTCAGGTGATAACCATTCGACTTAATGTGAGACTATTAGCAGCAGCTGGCTGGACCTCTGTTGAATTTAGTCAGCCGTTTTAAAATGAGTGACTATTTATGCAGTCAAGTGAAATATTTTTTTTTAATTAAACTTTTATTATTTTGTAGATATCAGTTTTCACTCAAACATTAATGGGTGTGTTTGGTCAAAAGCAAAACAAAATATATATATATATATATTGATCATGACTGACTTGTAAAAGCATAACACATCCAAGGCATGTTAGTTCCTTTTACTTTTTATAGGCACTGAACATTTAAATGAGACACTAATTTTGTAGTTTTTATTTTATTTACAAACCCTGGACCAGTCAATATCAAATCTGGTTTTCTGTGCCCAATATTCTGCATGGTTTAGGACAGGGGTATTCAAATAAAAGTTAAAGAGGTCGAAGTTAGAGATGTTGCCAAGGTCTGGAAGTCCAACTATTTAATGTGTGTGTGTGTGTGTATATATATATATATATATATATATATATATATATATATATATATATATATTAGTTGTATCACCATCTGCAAATCTTACTTTGCTTTTCAGATTAAATTAATTCAGTCTTATTTAAGTACTTTTTCAAAATATTTATTGTCAGAAAACAAGGAGCTGAACATCTGTGTCTAATTTCAAATGTTTAATGTTCTGGCATTTATTGAGTAAAAGTAGGATGTCATGTAAAGAGAACATACATAAAAAATATTTAAAAAATCCAAAAACAAATGGAGGAAAGCTTGATTTTCATTTTTATGTCTACCATCTGGACTCAACCATCTAAAACAATTTAACCTACTATATTTAAATCAGAACACATTTAATAACTGAACATTTTTAGACAATCACTTCTTCTTTTTTTTGCCTTCAGTGAGGGAAGTGAGTTCTTGCTTGCCCTGCCAGAATTTTAAACACGGGCTTGAATGGTGTCAGAGGCATTCTCATGCATGTGTGGAGGTGCTCGTTGGTGAGCCTGGATCGATATTTCGTTTTTATAATGTTCCTTGTGGAGAAAGCTGCCTCACAGTTGTAGCCAAAAAGTGGAAGGATCAGTTCTAACAGACTGTTCCTTCGGGGCCAAATCTGCTTGGAGGTCAACTAACTGCATCTGTAGAAACCCAGCATTTACCCGCTTGAAATGCTGTGTAACTTCCTTTGAGAAAGCCCTGACATCAGTGATAAGAAATGGGTTCTGAATGAACATGGTAAGCTGCTGTCCAACACTGAACCTGTCAAAACGATTTCTGAAGTTTACAATGAGCTTCTCAAAAAAATCAACAAAAGACGATACATCTCGCTGTCCCTGAACCTGTTCCTGCACTGCAGGAAAGTGGACACAGTCTTTCTGCAGGTCTACCTTGAACATCTCAAGTTTCCTCAGAAAGGCACGGACAGCTGTCATTAGTTCACAAATTGAATTGTCCCTGCCCTGTAGCCTCAAGTTCAGTTCATTTAGATGTGAAGTTATGTCAACGAGAAAGGCTACATTGTCTTGCTGTTTCTCATTTTCTGGAAATTGAGAAAACTGTGTTGCCTTCTGACTTTTTGCCTCTGCCAAAAAAGATGCAATTTCCCTCCTAATGGACCAGAAACGTGCTAAAACCCTGGCTTTGCTGAGCCATCTCACATTGTTGTGTAGCAGAAGCTCGTCGGCATTGGCGTCAACTTCTCTGAGGAACTCCCTCAGAATGAGATGCTGGTAGGGGGAGGATGACCTTATAAAATTGATCATCTTCATCATTGTATTCTTCACCTCAGCATGCTCATCTGAGAGGGAGGCACAGAGGGCTGACTGATGAATGATGCAGTGGTAAATTTGGAGATTAGGATTATCATTCTTCCGTCTTGTCACGGCTCCCTTTTCTTTCCCTATCCTAGCAGGAGCTCCATCAGTATTGACTGAGATCACTTTTTTGGGCTCTACTCCTCTCTTTTCTAACATCTCTTAAATGGCCTGGTAGATGTCTTATCCTGTTGTACTGAAGAGGTGTGATACCCAGCAGGTCTTCACAGAATGCTTTCTGGTCTGTGTTATAAAACCTAACATAAACCAACAGTTGAGAAATGTCGGTCGATGTCAGTAGAGTCGAAGTTTTCCAGGCCAAAAATCTGCTAGAAACCGCGAAATCACCCAGTAATGGGTGGACATGTGTTTTAATAAGTTAACTCAAAAACCGCCAATCTGACTTTAAACCAGCCCAAATTATCTCCACAGCAATTTTTACCCTCAAAATCAAATGAAAAGCGCCACAAATGCCCGGTAAACCGCCCAATCTGGCAACACTGCCGGCCCGTCGTTATCACGTGGTATAGCCAAAACTGGCATGCAATTGGTCGGTTGGTTTCCATGGATGCATGACTACTACCGTAAAGACTGTAAATGCTGCGCTGGTAAACCGGAAATTGCTAAACAAGAATTTAGGCTGTCATTGCTGTTTAGTTATCGGTTTCGGGTCCGCATGACACATCATTTCGGTCCAGATCCGGACCGGGTTCCGCCTGTTAGTTTAGGAACATCTCTGCACGCATCATTCATACAATAGAATTGCGCCATCATGAGAGGCAGAATCTTGTTATTTATTATTAATCCTATTCATTTAAGTTGTGCATGGTGGGAACAAAAACACCTTAAGGACTTAGACTCCGCGCAATAAAACCTGTTATATTTGCCATCTTAGGTCATTTTATATCAAAACATAAATCCAATATTAGTTCACTGTGTCTCCTGTGGACTGTGTTTAGCTGCAGAGGTGTAAAGAAAACCCTCAGCTCCTTTTTTATTCCTCTCAGCTCCCCCACACACGTTTTCTTCAGCTCGTGTTATACTTGTCGTTTCCCGTGATTTAAGAAGACCAAGACAAGGGCAGAGCACAGTTCATCTGCCCCTATCATACGTGTCCCTCCAGTACTAAATAACAAGTTGACTACGTCTGTGTAATCTACTGGAAGGATTTTGACACAGTCAGTCCGGTGTGCTGTGAATCCCTGTGGTCCTGGCCCCGGCCCTCAGCATATTTGAAGCGACAGCATTGGAATGTCTGGGAATAGCCTTTTTATGGAGAAATAGGATCAACGATTTTGTTGCGTGGTTTTTTCATACCCGCTCCGTAAGAGGATTTCGGAATTTTGGCTGTTTAAAAGCAGGGTTGCCTCCGAACAGGCTACAGAAACCCATTTCGTTTGCGCTTCACAATAAGTGAGGGATTAAACCAAGGCGGCATTTGCTTCTTAGCGAGCGCCGAGATTATTTTCACAAGCCTGAAATACCGTATGCTCTTCAGCCTGGATTGAGTCACTGGGGGACAAAGCATATTTGTTTAGATGCATTTATAATAAGCACGCCTAATAAGTAGTTAAGCACAAAGCCCTGTGATGTCTGGTTAATTGAGGGGACTTAGTCTTTCACACGGCCTGAAAACCTCCAAAATGTTAATTTTATGCAAGCGGTTCTTTAGACATGTAGCCCAATTTAACCTGCATCCACATATCTGGTTATTGTGAGATCCAATTAGGGCACAATGGGAACGCTGCCTCTTTTTTTTTTTTTTGCTGAATGGACACGAGGCCAGAGACCTTTTGGTACAGTGCTAATTTAAACAGATGCTCCTTCACATCTGTTCACTAGACGTTTTCTGTTATCTTAGAAGAACTCACTGCACCTCCTGCTGCCTCTGTGACTGGGAAAGCTTCAGTGTTTTTTGTATGTTAGCAGATCAAGTTAAATGTTTTCAAACAGTCACATGCAAGGTATTTATTCTTTACAAATCCCCGTACAAACAAAAATCTGAACAATGTGACCTGCTTTTCCTGCTGTTACAGCTTCTGTTTGAGTTGCTGCTCTGTCTGGAAACAAACCTTGGTCCTCTTTTTTTGGTATTATACTATATCGACAAATAGCTACCCCAGATGAAGAATTTATGTTTATTACGTTGGTAACTACATGATTTTTTTTTATGTATTCATTGTCTGTATTGTAAGCATTTCCTTCTCTGATGTTAAACAAACAAAAATAGTAAAGAAATTGGTCTTTAGCGACTGATATAGTTATAGATATGATATAGTTGGATGACCAAGTCTTGTTTTCAGTTATCCTTTACTCTTTTCATTTTTAGATCGTAGATAGACAACGAATGGAAGAACAGATCTATCGGAAAAAAGTTTAAGCAGTATGAATACTTTTCCAAAAAGACAGCTTGTTGCCAAGTTGCTGGTTATTTGTCTTCGTCTGGGTTTGCTCCACAGTATCAGAGGCAGCAGGAGGAGCAGTATAATAGCAGCGCAAAGACTGTACAAGCATATGCGGGGGGGGTGTTGTTGAACGAAGTCTCCTCGTGTTTCACAGGATGTCCAGTCCAGGCTGCAATAAAAATAGATCCTGATGCACAGAGTGGGAAAGTCAGCAACAGAGACGGAAGCAGAGACCTGGGAGTCAAATCTCATCAGTGTCCTCGGCTATGTTTATATGACCGGATGCTTTAGAGGGGACCCCGTGTTTCTTCACTTTCTGACTAGGCAGCCGCCATCTCCTTTGTTTGTACCGCGCAGCGCATCTCAGGGTCACTCGTCTGCTAACGAGGGATGCGTTGAAAAAATACCTCCGAACGCACAGGGCCTCGGGCAAACATGCATGTCATGTTGTGTTCTGGAGCGACTCGGCTGATTATTATAGTCTTATTTCTGCGCTTGTTTACAAACCTCCTTGTTCTTCTCCTGCTGCGAGCAGAAATCGCCTTCATTACTCGGTGTTGGAGCTGTTATTTGCATGTCTACCCAGCAATTACTGCATTTAAATGTGGCTTTGACTAAATGAAATGAGTACAGGGTACCAGTGACAAGCAGAATAATACAGATTTATCTGTCTCAATGAACCAAGTTTTTAGATTTTTTTAAATTTGTTTGGACTGTACACCCCTTTAACCTCAAATTCAGCTATTTCCCAACTAAACTGTTACGTTTCTTGGACAATTTTTGAAAAAACCTGTGAACTATCCCACTTGTCATTACAATCTGACATTTAGAAAATAACACAAATTGCTCTGAGCAGTTAATTAAATCAGTGAACCTAAAATTAAGTTCATAGCATGTGTTTTGTTTGTACCAGAGGGAAATTGCTATGTTAGATTAATTATGGTTCAAAAGCAAATGCATGCTTTTTTTTTTTTACTAAAAACATTTATTAGAAATCTGTCGGAAGGCACAGATCAGGCTACCAGTTTCCTGTAATCCCTTTTTTGCTTAACTAAATAATAATTTCAGGTTCATTTGTAGAAGTAGTGATTATATCTGACAGAAAATAAAGGAATTACAAGACTTTCCCCCATTTACCCATTTATACATGAAAATGTATGCTCTTATTATTCATATCATATCAAGAAAAGTATTTGGGACTTTAAAAAAAAGAATCTGCAAGTTTCTTCTACTTAACTAAATAATGTGAAACATAAAACATTGAAATTGTCAAAATATATAAGATTTTTAGAGCAACTCTAAGTAACTTTTCAACCTTCATGAAACATTTTCATAACTTTTGCGATTATACCTCGTTGAATAAAACTGCTGTCATGGCCCCGAGGGGGACCGTATCGCTTTAACCAGCACTAAGAAACTTTGAGGAGGGTGGCAGGAACCCTGCCACACAAAAGAACAACAAATGTGCTGTCTGCCTTACGGCATACGTCACTTCCCCCGTATCTAACGTTCATTATCACCATATGACATTGTTTTACCACAGTCAGATTCATTACCTCATCGCCATTCATCCTTCACACAGCCACTGGAAACAGAAATCTACTTCAAACCAACTGCAAGGGACCAGGAAATCAGGATTTTACGACGCAATGTGGTGGTCCTTTATGGCAAATGCAGTCTTCCTTCAGGAAAAACTAACGCTTTTGTCCACACTGGCCGTCACACTGGATCCGACACTCGTGTTTTTTTTTTTTTTTATATATTTTTGGACATGTTTAAGCGAAAGCTCTCTGCGTATCCAATTTATAAATAAATAAAACGTTGCCTTCTGTGCCTAAAAACAGCACTGAGCACAAACACTGTAGCTAAAATGAGACTTGCATCAGAAACACACTGTTATGTTGCTGATAGCTTGCCATAGGGCCTGAAATTCTGCAGAAATTCCGATTTAAGACTTTAAAATAGGCCTAATTCTCAGAATAATTCTATATATTTCTTACACAAGTTGATTCCAAAAGCCTTTTGTTTTTGAACCACGTGTTCGTTAAGTTGTAGAACGCATATCGTTTAGCCTGGGGTATCAGTCTTCTTAAATATATTAAATGGGAAGTAATTAATTAGACGTGTTCATACTGAATCAGATCCCAAGGCTCTCAAGCCCTCCTAATTTATCCGTCTAATCCACTGGTTATTAGGCGACGTGCCTTATTAATAATGTTTCCTGATTTCAAATGCTTGTTTTTTTCTTGGCTCAGCATTTATTGTGTTGCAGGCCACATTCCATCAACGCTTGGGGTAATCCTCCGAACCACAGACAAGATTGTTTGGGCAAATGAGTTTGAGCGTAAGTTACGGGATAATGAATCTAACCTTTTTTATCCTGAGTACCTTTTATTTCCCCTATTGGAGTTAGCCGTCTCTCACGCTCTCCTTTCTCTCATGTTTTCTGCTTTCTCCCCAGCTATTGAGCTGACCTGTTTAATTGAGTCCATCTCTACCAACAACCCCAGGATAGAGTGGAAGAAGATCAAAAATGGCGTTCCCAGTTACGTGTACTTTCAGAGCAAGATATCAGGTAAAAACTCTTGTGGAGCCCTAATTTGGGGAAACCCTGACAAACCAGCGCTCCGCAGAATTTCAAAGCAGCGCCCTAGAAGTTGAAGCTGAGCTGAATGAATGAATGGAACATTTGAGCGGGTCCGTTTTTGAAGCGTAAAGCGCCGCTGTGTAGCTGAATGAGGAACTGTAAAGTCTTTTCTTCTCTGTTTTAAAGGGGACCTGGAAAACAGAGCTCAGCTCAGAGAGCCAGCCAACATTCTGATCTTCAACACCTCGCGAGCCGACACTGCGGAGTATCGCTGCGAAGTGGCCGCCATCGAAGATCAAAGGGACTTCGATGAGATACTTATTAGCCTCGCAGTTAGAGGTATGTGTGGCGGCACTAACTTACTCCAGAGCGACTGAAATGTACTATATTACACATCATTCAAGAGTTAGTGACTTGAAAAGTTACGTTGAAGAATCCATTTTTCATGTGACAACCAGAAGACCAATGTCACTTTGTCACTAAAATACAACGCTCATTCATGTGAAGTCGCTGGGCTACCAGTTTTTGCCTTGGGAATCGTTCTACAATATCCCAACATGTTTTTCTGCCTACCAGCCGCAATTTGTGAGGGGTAGCAGTCTTGACCAGAGGCAAATTGAACAAATTATCCTAATTAATGGAAAGTGCAATTTATAAAAATTATTGTAGCTTCTTTTGAATCTCTGACATCACAAATCTCACTGCTAACAACAACAAACCTCTTGGCCGTCATATAAGGCTCTCTGATCTCCTGGCTAGCTCTTTCATTCTCTCTGATTCTTTGTATTCCTTAAGCGTAGCAGCCTTTGACCCACCGCCACAGGCTGGCTATTCCAGCTTTATATTTAGACACAATCCCGTGAGCTTTCCCCGACTTGCACAAAGACAACTAAAAGAAAGAGTCCACTGTCCACTTTAAAGTCCAAATTAAATGTAAAAACTTGAGTTCATCTGAGGATATTTGACAGCGATAAGAAACTCTGATGTCAATCTCTGAATGCAACATAAGTGCTACCAGATAGCTCTGACAGCAATAATTTTCCATTTGGACCAAGAAAAATAACACTTTCTGTCAGTATAAGTGACGAAGCTTCTCATCTTTGACTGAAAGATGAGAAGCTATTTAAGAGGTAATTGTTTTTTTTGTAACAGGTTGAGACATATCTTCGTTTCATTCAGGCTGTGACAAAGTGAAAGAGAGTGATACTTTCAGCAGATAACAGGAAGGTTAAACGCAATATGGAAGAGTAGCTTTGTTTTACCGCGTAGAGCTTTCTAGCTCTGTCTTGCATGGACTGATAGTTTTAGAAATGTTAGCATTGTCTCCATTTTCAAGAACGGACAGAGAATGTTATTTTTTAATGCTAGCTGCACTCAACCTGCTCATAGCTAATGTGAAATAATAATGGCTGACAAAAATGTAAAATCCTTGATCATATCCACTTTATTAAAATCCCGTTTCGCAGCATGTGTTTATTCCACATGTAGTGTGATGTTTTCCCTGCTGAATGCTTGTAAAAAAAATGTTCAAAATGGTTTAAAATCTCCTTATATTAAATTTTTTAAAGAGAAATTGGAATAAAAGTTGGTTATGGAAAGATCAGAGCTTTACAAAAATCTGAGATTGGAGATCTGCCAAAAAGCTCTGAGCTTTAGTGAAGTCGCTATTCTTCTGTTTATCAGATTATAAACCTCAGTAGTCACATGACATTTTTTTGCACCATGGGATGAGATAAAATCAGAAGATAACAGAAAATTCCAAAGTTGTTTTGTCCTGATGGAAGATTTTGCCTGTGTGCAGTGAAACCTGTTATCCCGCGGTGCAGCGTACCAGAGTCTGTCACCGTGGGGACATCAACAGAGCTCCGATGTTTGGAGAACGAGGGCTTCCCTGCCTCCCAGTACCACTGGTTCCACAACAACGAAGAGCTTCCTCAAGATCCAAAAACCACACAGAGATTCCTCAACCTCTCCTACATTATCAACCCAGACACTGGAAGCTTGGTAAAAAAAAAAAAAAAAGACAAAACCATGAATAATGCCACCGTTGCTACATTTGTTGCTAAATGTAAAATAGGCTGGAAGATATATTAATCCAATTATTTTAGTTGTATATCACCTGAAACAAGTTTATTTTTAAATGTCTAATTTAATGAAAATCTTTAGTATTAAACCTAGTCTGTTACAGCTTATGTAACATAAACAGCTTAAACGGAAGAAAATCTTAACCATTGAATGACTAATTGCAGGACTAATCCCTCTGTGCAAAGATGTCCACTGAGAAAGCTTAACCAACCGCTGACATATGAAGGGAGGACAATGTTGCGTTCAAAGCCAGTCTGCCATTTTTATTATTTACATAAAAAAATTACATCTTGGAGACAATGGATCTCTAAAAACAATGTAGGAGTTGTCAATTTGGAAATATTTTTATGCTATGATCTGGTTTTAATTTACTGTGGCGTTGCATATTGTTTGTTACACATGCAGTCTCACACACTAAAGCTCATAATTTGATAATTCAGAAAATTTTTAAAGCTCCTGCAAAGAAGGGACTTTCACACCCATTTGTGCCGCCAGTTTGACAGTTAAATTACACATTATATATGCATATAGGAGGAAAGTGGACCAGATGGATACAGATTTCTGTGGTTTTCTACATATTAAAGTCTGCAAAATGTATGCAATTTACTTTTTGGTTATACATTTTCAAGTGTAATACGTTTGCAAAACACATTGTGTTTCCAGATGACAAAAATAAAATTTTTGTAGATCTACTGAAAACAAATTAGTAATCAGATGTTGGAACAAATCAAAAACTTGTGTGAGATTTTTACACATTAAAAAAACGATAATGGGTGATACTGGTGTGATTCAGTCTTTTTTCATGATCTACTTTATGACTATGATAATATAGATTAATATATTTGGAAATTGAGCAGATTAAGTGTAATCTTTCTCTCTTTACTATCATCTTATTGACAAAAAGTTATTGTCTGTAACATGCTTTTTTTCATGGGAAACAACACATCCTGCTGTTTTTGTTATATATTCACAATACAAGAACATTACATATTATTTTTTGTCACTTTGGTATTGTATCACAAATTCTTACTGCACATGTTTTTAAATGACAAAGTTTCTGGTTTATATATATGTAAGTCAATCATGGGAGCTGATTTGGTTTAAGCCCCTGGTCAAACCACCCTAATTAATTTATTTTGAACTCTTCTTGTATGTAGTTTACTTTTCTTTCTCGTAGCTCGTTCCTGCTGGTATGCTGGTGGCAGAATGTAATATTTAAATTAATACCAATTTTACACTATTGCTTTTTACTTTGTAAGATTTGTAGATTTTAGTAATGATGGGTAAAGTTGAGTTTATTTAAAAAATTACGTTTGTTGTTTTTCTGTCGTTTATTCTAAGATATGAAGATTACAATCCAGCTCTATTCTGGTGCACTGAGGTTTTTTTTTTTTATTGTATTCCTCAGAAATTTCGACGTGTGAGGAAAGAAGACGCAGGCGAGTACTACTGCCAGGCAAAGAACGACGCTGGATTTGCACAATGTCCTGCAAAAACAATGGATGTCTGTAAGTGATTCATTTTAATTATGTTGCAAAATGTCAAAACATATTGACAGTGGACAATGGTTATCACCACATGCATGCAGGGTGAGTTAATGCTGCAAGTCAACTGCTTGATGCAATCTTCTGAATGTTTTAATTGCAAAACATTCAGAAGATAGAAAACATAGCAATTTTTCACAAAACATTTACATTTTACAATAAATTGCAGTTTAGTAGAAGAATAGATGCAAAGCTTTAATATGTAGGTCTAACAAGAGAAGCTTTATGCAGATATGTTTTAACATTATTTGTTATGTTTTAACATTATTTAATGTCAAAAAAGTATTTTTCCCACATCCTTAGGACAATAATAGATAAAAGAAACCCAATTTATAAAAGAATGACATGTTATACTGTATGCTATGTCTTAACTTAGAAAAACATACAAAAAAGAGAAAAGAAAAACTTGTTTTTTTTTGGGAAGACTTGGAAAGAATTGCACAAAGATTTGGACTATCTTTCACTAATACAGTTTAGATAAATAATATTCATGGATCTTTGGAGTGGCCCAGACAAAGAGCTAATCACTAAACATAAATCTTTAAAATACCAGGGGAATCATAAAAGTAATGCAAATGTCAACTTTCACAAATTTTTCAGAAAAGTGTTTTTTTTTTTTTTTTACACGACTTTTTAGTAAAACACAATTAAAAGCAGATATTTGCATTATTATTTTTTGGAAACAAACTTTGCATTAAAACAATCCTGCATTTATCAGTTATATAAATACATTTTTGTGTGGGATTTTAATTGTCATTTTTTAAAGTGCTTATGAAAGGTCATACCTTTCTCTGGCCTCATATTTCTGTTTTGGTATGTCCATAGTCATGGTGAGTAGGGATGCTCAGATTATTGTTTTGGAGTTAACCATTTAGAGGTTTTTTGGGGGGGTTTTTAAATACAAATGTATAATTTTGATATAAATTTTGTGAATTTGTCACTTAAAGGGTTAATTTGGGATCTCAGATTGAAGATTGGTCTTATTTTAGTCAATTCTGAGATTTCTAAAAATTCTGCCAGTATTTCCACTTTCAGTTTGCTTTATAACAGACAGAAGTTAAGATCTCAAAGGGACAAAAAAGAGCAACTTTGCTGTAACATATTATGACTTCCTAGCTTCTAGTAAAAGCCTAACTCTTTCACCCTCATGTCTGCACAATAATGTGCAGACATGTGATAGAAAATTGTTTCCTTAAAAATAAAACTTCTAAATCTTGCTGCTTGAAAATAGCTAAATTTGAGTCTTCACTCATGTACAACATCCAAAATGAAAAGTTTCAGATAGGCCCCTCATCCTCAGAGCTGGTCAACCCAGACCCACTGTGATTATAGTTACCATCTGATGTCTTGCGTGATATCATTTGGAACTGTCGAAAAATCTCTGGTCTCCATAAGCGCTGTTCTCCATGTTTTGTTGCAGGTGATGTTGACGTCCTAGGAATTTTCCTCCAGTCTTGCGGTGGCCTGATGGCAGTTGTGACTTTGATTTTTGTCATATACGTAATGAAACGTTTGTGCTGTTACAAAAGTGTTTACAATGGAAACAAGTGAGTCTCAATTGGCAGTTCTGACAATGTAGTCAAATCCACCTAAGATGTTGTATTTTAAATTTGTCCATATATTTTCTGTTTTAGTTACAATACTCCAGCACAAGCTCCTGCTATTGACTATGCTGATGCAGATGAGGTAGATGCATATCATTATGTTGATGTACGGTAATATGAATACAGTGAATCTGCAGGTGCGATGTGCTAATGTTTTTATTTCCTCCTTTATCTTTGTTTTTTTTCTAACAGGGTCATTTTCGGCACAAGTCTTCATTCATCATATGACAGCAATCAAAAGGGAGCGACACAGAAACAAACACTGTTAAGGTTACCTAGCAACAATGATGCGCAAGCCGATGAAGGTCAAGGTTTAACATGGCACATTACTCTTGGATGCACATTTACTCAACTGACTTGCCAAAGTATTCATTAAATTTGTGGCACCAAATATTTTTACGCAACAGAGTTATTTTTCTTTTTTCTTTTTCTTGAACTACTTGTTTCGCGTTTTGAGTGGGTGTTGCAACATATTTGTATTGTACAACAAAACATTTCAAAGCTGTGAAATTTGATATTTGGCCCACAGTGTGTTGTTATCACAAGTTACTGTAAGCTACATTCCCTCTCCATTTTTTTTGAACAATCCTTTTTTTATATGATCTTTCAATTTTTTACCGAGCAAACTTGTTTTTTGAGAACTCTTTTACATTAGATCAGAAACTGTCCTCAATTGTTTCACAATCGTCTCATTTACAAATGAACGTTGTATATACTGTAGATATTTAGGCTTTGAGTAGTAGACTGAAAAGGCTGATGAAACCCAACTCAGCCTTTTTTTTATTACGTTCACAAATTTTAACAAATATGTACAAGTACAGAAATAAACAATAGATCTGAAAGCTGTATATCACAATATGATGCATAGTCAACATGTACAATAGAAGTGTTAAAGCTAGAATTTTTTTGGAGTGCAGTTTCTGTGTATAAGTGACCTTTTCGGGCTTTACAAGCTTTTTTTTCTTTTTTGGAGATTGGACATATTGTCCAGTCGTGATTCAGTATGAAATGTACTTATATAAATACTCTTGAGCCTTTCATTTATTGCATTGCATTCCATAACTTACTGTAGATATTGTAATAACCTTGTTTGTTTGCGATCTGTTTCACTGTATTTACTAAGCGTGTTTTAGAGTGTTGCATCTTGTCAGTAACAACAGTTATGTCTATGCAGGCGTGCGTAAATGTTTTTGTGTAACAACTCAGGAACCGTTGTAAAACGTATGCTGTTCATTTGATATTAATGTTTTGTGTTGTTATTTTGTTACTATTAAATACATTTCAACTCCACAAAGTAGAGCGGTGCCATTTTGTGAATGGTTCATTGTACTGGGTTGAGAAAAGCATTCACTGAGGCAAAGGGAACCTATTGTGAAAAATTATTTATGGAAAAATAATGAGGTATCATGTTAAGTATAGGAACTTTTCCACTGTTTGTCCATTTACAAACACAGTGTGTTTAATCATGCTTTTATGTGACAGAATAAGACAATAAGAAGAAGCATGATATGTGGATTTCTGGAATTCAGACAGGTGCTAGACATGGTGTCCACTAATCTGGCCTTTTGAAAGAGTTGTATATACATCCATCCCATCTTACTTGAGGAAGTTAGAGACATTGCAATGTGAAGAAAAACATTTAGAGTCTGTAAAAGCATTTGAAATAGCTTTAGCTCAACTGTGCTCCAGCACAAAATTCAAATAATCCTAAGCCTAACTACGATGAACAACACAGGCTAATAATCTAGACTGTTGCAGTATCTTCGCTAATAGAAATCATTCAACCAAATACTCACTCGTGCAAATAAAAAAATGTTTTTCTTCCGCTGTGATATTTTGGCTCTGATATTTAATTTCACATTTATCTTCGCATTTCGATATTGTTTAAACACGAATACCATTTTAAAAAAAATCTTAAAAATTACAAATCTGTCAATGATTTCAATCATCCCGTAATTATTAAAACTTTAGTAAAAGATATTTAAATAAATAAACCACCTACCAAAACATCATAAACTAACTTTTAAATCCAAGTGTTGTTTTACTGTTTTTTTTAAACATGTGTAAAACGGTGATACTTAAAAATAGGTTATCTCAATAAATAGCAATAACAAGATTCATGTTGTTGAAGTTGAGTTTTGCTCACTTCCGGTCTTATTTTGAAAACCTCCCCTACACCCGGAAGCAGTCGATACAACGACAGTAGCATGAGCTAACGTTACATCTCCGCTCGTTTGACAACATCCTCTGTCTTATCTGTCAGACCATCAACATGTAAAAGTAAAATACGTCGCGATAACTTTAGTCCACCTCACACCGTTTGTTGGAGGCGGTTAAATTGTTTCAGCGAATCCGACATAAACGGGAGGGGAAAGAGCGGAAACGGCTAGTTTGCTAACAAGTCATATTCATGTGCGTTGTGCTTTTACAGTCGTTTTGCTAGTTTTTTCGTCAATATGAACCTGTAGCTAAAGTAAGAGTTTTTCTTTACTGATATATTTGTTCGTTTCTTCACGAATTAGTATTTAATTTGGGCTCAGAAAGGGAAGTGAGCCTGAACGATCCCTGCAGGCCTTCATGTTTGTTTTCTGATTATAAACGTCGTTGTTTGTTTTGTTTTTTCAGTTTAGCTTGCTAAAAAAAAGTCCCTAAAGCTTTCGACAGTGGCAAGTTTAATGAGCTAAGAGTTTGGCGCATTCCTCTCGTTATAATGAGTTTCTTTAGTTTTGGACAAAGTGCAGAAATCGATGTAGTCCTCAACGACGCCGAGACGAGGAAAAAGGTTGAACACAAGACCGAAGATGGGAAGAAGGACAAGTACTTCCTTTTCTACGACGGGGAGACGGTCAGCGGGAAGGTGAATGTGACGCTGAAGACCCCCGGGAAGAGGCTGGAGCATCACGGCATCAAAATTGAGTTTGTCGGCCAGATAGGTGGGTAGAGGCTGATCGCAACCCGGTTCCTCCATTGCTGCACTATTTAAGCATCCTTCATAAAGCACTGGTTATTTTTAAGAATAATAAAATAAAAAAATAAAAACATTGTGAAATTGTAGTTTAAGAAGTCTTGTGTATTTTTGCAGCTTCTTTAAAAAACAAGGAAAGCTGCAGTGTTTAGTGGTGATGTTTCAATGCATTTTATTCATTTTATTTTGTTTTACCAAACCACAAGAGATTGGCATATTTTTCCTTTTGTTTTCATTTTTGCAAAATAGCTTAATCCCTGTCAAATTAGTTGGAAAGCATCTCTGAACATTAGTTCTAAAGTTTCAATTATCAGTTGTAGTTAGATTTAGGACATTGAACCGTATCCACCCCAACACACAATAGATGAGTCTAAAGGAACCTTATCTGACCAGAGAAGGGTTTTCCACGTGGTTGCTGAGCCCCCTGCACCTTTTTTAGTGACAGGACTTCTGTCAATATTGGCGTTCTACCTCAGCTGCTTCCTCAAAACCAGTAGATGACAAATCTTGTATTTTAAACAGATCTCCCAAACAAGCTATGGATCTTCACAGTGTTTTTGCTGCATATTTGATTAATGACTTAATTCTCGGTTTTGGTCAGCTTCCATGTTTCGATAGGTAATTCATAGTTGACCCACGTTTAGATATTATGTTGAACAGAACCCTATGAAATCCAAATTTGGTTTACATTCTTTCCTTTATTCAAAGTTTTTCCGTTTCTGTCTACAGAATTCCACTTTTTCCATTCTAATCCAATTTATGAGCCCGAAAGTATGCAATTAGGGAGTGAATGAAGACAATCTAACAAATCAAAAGCCAAAGAGATCTTCATTTAATGCTATTTGGTTTTCACAAATATAATGGTGCTGTAGTTTGTCAGAGCATTGAAGGGCTTCACAAGGCGTTTAAAAGTCTATCTTTGATTAATTGATCTACTCAAAGGAATCTAATGGTTTACGTGGTAAAAAATAAAATCCCATTTGAAAATACTTTAGAGTTGAACAAAAAAGGTCTCTGGAGAAAACCTGCAAACGGTAAAGCTTTTAAAAAAAGATAATAAAACATTGCTAAACCTAAACCATGCAAAGCTTCGTGTTCTCAATTTTCAGAGAACGATATTTTTCCACTGAGTGTTTTATTGCCTTTGTTAACCAACTAATGTCCTGCGTTGAGAGGACAGTATAGCCTGCTTTACCAGGTTATGACAGGTACAGGAGCTGCAGAGGCTAAAATACCACAGAAAGTACAATAAACCCTTTCCTGCTCACTACGTTGGGTAAATTCTTCAAAGTTTCATGATTTTTGGTTGTTGTTGTTTTTTTGTTTTTTTT
>JAVLVB010000318.1:1904427-1919546 GCA_032876305.1 Orestias chungarensis | reverse complement strand
GCTAAATGTGTAAAGATGCACATTTAACATTTGTGGGGGGGTTTTAATGCGTAAATATGTCAAACTATGCACTTTTTTTTGTTACCTTCTACAAATATGCATAACTTTGTATGGATCTTATTTAAAATACATGGGGGTTCATGGTTACAGGCTAAAAGGGATGTAAATATTTTGGCAAGTAACTGTATAAACACAAAATATAGTTAATTCAATAAACACCACAAAAAAATGTGCTTACATGCTCCTTGTTTCAGTAAAGATAGGTGACAGCCTAAATATGAACCTGGAAACAAACTGCAGAAAGGTGCAGGACTGTTATTTCTCAAGTGTTGTGGTGCAAATAAACTAAATGTTGCTTCATCTTGCTAACAGGTTGATGTGAATTAAGGCACGTTTCGGAGGTTTGTCCCAAATGAAGCGTAATTTATCAATAAAGCGTTCGATGCTTTATAAACTGAGAGGATCCGGGGGCTGGTGACCTGGGCTGATTTCATCCTGCAGTTGTATTTGTGTGGTAGCAAAAAAATATGTATTGTTTTGTCACTTTCAGTGATGGAAAAGCAGAAAATTACACTAATGTACCAAAATAAATTTAAATGTCGTGATTTAAACGTGGTTTTGCTTTATGATAATTTCTTTGTATAATTCTTCCCATTAAAAAGTGTGGCTCCAAAGTGATTTATCAGATGTGCTGTATTGGGGGGGAAACAATCTCTATTTTATTGATTCATGCCTTTATCATCCTTAAGAGTTTGGGTATCACTTATTTTCAGTTTGAACACTCCTGATCAGATTTTGAGGCTTAGTGAAAAATGACAAGAATCTACATTTTCCTCAGTTGCTTCATAAGCAAGGAGAAAGGCAGAGGATCCGATTGGCTGCTCGTCAAGGCGAGGGACGAAGCTCATCAGGGGTGCCGACTTGATTCTCATAACTTGGAGAAAGCATCTGCGAGAGAAACGTTTTAAAAGCAAAAAAACCTTTAAAGGGGCCTTGTCTTCTTCAACAGAACAAAATAGCCTGTTTGGAGTTTTCACAAGATTACCAAACATTGAAAGGTGGAAGAAAGTTATTTTCTCTGATTACCAAAAACTTTAATGATACTTGATGGCTTCCAAAATGAGTGGCATTACAAAAAAACTGGAGAGGGCGCCATCACGATGGGGTATTTGGGGCCTCAGGTTGTGTAGAAGCATCAAAGGGAGGGCAGCTGGGTATGTGGAGATATTGCAGGGGGTATCTTTGTTTATGACTGAAGGTCTGTGTGTTAATGACCAGAGATAAACAGCATTTAAAAGAACTTCTTCCAGAGAAGTAAAACTGTTTTGGACAATTCTTGTGTGTTCCCCCTGATCTAAATCCTATTGAGAACATTTGGGGTTTAATCACAAGGGAAGTTTCCAAAAGTTGACATCAGTTCCAGACAATGGCTGATCTCTGTGAAGCCGTTCGGGGCGATTAACAAGAATGGCGAAGCTGCTCATTACCGAGTCCTTTTTTTCGGACATTTATTTCTATTGTAGGCTTTTATTTTATTTTTTATTTTTTATTTTTTTTGTCTTAAACTGTTGCTCAGCTGCTAAATAGCCTGTCTTTTTAATACTTGTTTGCAATAAAATGCTTACCCATTTTCTTTTTTCTCCTTTTGAGGCATCGTCATTCTTGGCATTTTTTAAACTGGTCTTACCATTTTGTGTTACAATAGAGTTTATACGCTAAGTTGAGGATTTTTACTTTTGTTTACTGTAAGGACAAAAATTGTCCTTGCTTAATTCTAAAATCTTTAATTTTATATAGAGTTTAAAGCTAAAGTTTATTATTGAAAAATGTACTTTAAATTAGCATAGCTTTCTTTCTTGGACATCACTTATATTTTCAGTGTTATTGTTGTGTAGGTTGCAATTCTATCGTCAGTAATGTATTTTTTACTGTCACCTTTTCCCAACAACTTTTGTGTAGAGCTGTATTACGACAGAGGAAACCATCATGAATTCGTTTCCTTGGTGAAGGATCTTGCAAGACCCGGTGAAATAACCCAGTCGCAGACGTTTGACTTTGAGTTTACGCATGTTGAGAAACCCTACGAGTCCTACACAGGCCAGAATGTCAAGCTAAGGTGAGTTTCAGTCACATTTTTACTTGCTTTGTTACATGGTTTATTTGCGGAATTGAATGTTTGACCACTGATGCTGATGTGTTTATGTTTTAGGTACTTCCTGCGTGCCACGGTGATAAGAAGACTAAATGACATAAGCAAAGAGATGGACATTGTGGTCCACACACTGAGCACCTACCCTGAACTCAACTCCTCCATCAAAATGGAAGTTGGAATTGAAGACTGCCTTCATATTGAGTTTGAGTACAACAAATCCAAGTAAGACACCTTGGGGTTCTCCATACACTGAGTGTTTAGATATCATTGCTTTCTGATCAGAGGAACATGGAAAGAAAAACAGGACTGCTTGATTTTAAATTTAGGGCTCTACTGCAGGTTTTATAGCATCCAAAATATGTTTCCCATCAAAATTGTCCTGAGAATTGATTCTACAGTTCATTCCTATTACTGTCTAAAATCAGCAATGGAAATCCTCACCGTCCACTGACAAAATGTGTAAATTATAAAGCAGCTGGTAAATTTTATCCAGCCATTGAAGCATGTTTAGCTCTTAAAAAAAGAACAACATTCAGTTTCTATAATGTATAAGAACTTGAAAAAATACTGTTGCGAGTTAACTTATCAACAAGACTTATCAGAAGAAGAAGCGAGCTAGCGTTAGCCCGCCGTCCCTTCAAACTCATCCATGTGTAAAGGTCCTCAGCAGGGCAAGATGGGTGCTAAATTAAGTAGAAAGTAATTACAGTATGGTAAGATGATGCTTGGCATGTTTAAAGTGAAGTGCTGATAGATTTTGTAGCTGGTTGCTATTCCGCTGTGTTGGTGAGTAAAACTAACCCTGGAAAACTGTCAAACAAAAAACAAACATCATTATATTGATCGTTATACGTACCGTTTAGGACTGTGCTAGTTTTAATTCCCCTTCTAGACTACCGCTGGACTGTAGAGAGATGTCTGTTTTCTGCAACCCTTTAAATGTTGCTAGATCGCCAAGTACTTCATTATCCATTATGGCAGAAAGTTGATAATATAGACTCTGTATTCGGATGTTGTTGTTTTCTTACATTAAGTTTTGTGCAACCTCTGTTTTTGCCTGGTTCCTTTTTAAATAGTTTATCAGCTTGTAGTGCTAATGGGAAAGGCCAACATCTAAGAGCAACACGCGTTTCCTGATCTCCATGATTGATATGATGCTTTTTGTTTTAAAATTCAGCGGATTGTTGTGCAATGTTAATAGGAGGAATCCCTGAACGAAGTAAAACAAAGTCTAACCGTTTGGTAATATGCATCCCCATATTCTCTTTTTTTCATTTCGTTCCCTTTAGATACCATTTGAAGGATGTGATTGTGGGAAAAATCTATTTCCTACTTGTGAGGATTAAAATCAAGCACATGGAGATTGACATCATCAAACGCGAGACGACCGGCACGGGCCCGAGCGTCTACCACGAAAACGACACTATCGCGAAGTACGAGATTATGGACGGAGCGCCAGTTAGAGGTAAAGATCATTTAGCTATACTTACAGCTAGTATTTTAATGAATAAAGCAAACAATGAGCCCCATTAAGTATTCCACCTCACCCAGTGCGATTCGTCTCCCAGGGGAATCTATTCCTATCCGACTATTTCTGGCTGGTTACGATCTGACTCCAACCATGCGAGACATCAACAAGAAGTTCTCTGTACGCTACTACCTGAATCTTGTATTGATTGATGAAGAGGAGAGACGCTACTTCAAACAACAGGTAAAAAAAAAACCTTCCTTGCTTTGTTTTTAAAGAATAAGGCATTTAATGGCTAAAAAAGAAACAAATAAAGTCTTGACAACACTCTCAGCTTCTATGTCAGTCTAACTAGGAGTGAGATGAAACTGTAGTAGTTAACTTTTCATGGTGCACACATTTATTCCTGTTTAACTTAAAAAAAAAGAGAAATATTGACCTTAACTGTGTGAGTGTTCCACCACACGGACACAGATTGAATTATAAAATTCATCCCCCCGCAGTCCATTCACTATTTAACTCACGTCAATACGAACCGCTGGTTTGCTTTAGCGCTCGCAAGACCCTGGTTTTGCCTGCATGGGCAACATAAACAGCTGATGGAACAATTTACATGTTACACCAACTGCTCTTTATTTGGTTTTTAAAAGATTTATCTGCTGAAGGGATTATATATTAGGAATGCTACGCAATTTAAAAAAGTATTGAAATTGTTTTAATGATATCCTAGGTTCGGATAAAATGAAAAAATGCTTTAATTTTTTAAATTGCCGTCCAAGTATCATTGTCTAATTGTTCTATTAATCTGTCCCTCCTTATGTAATGTGGATAAAACTGTTCTTTCATCTTTTGATCAATCCATCCATCTGTCCATCTGTTAATCTCTAATCTCTGCAGGGGTGTGTTGGTCTGTTTTATCTATCTGTTATTCCTTGCATCCAGTCTGAGCTTTATTCTTGTTGCAAGTTTCCAAGCATGGACACCTGTAGAAATGCGTCATTGTTTATTGAAAAAATTTCTATATTTTATATGCTGCGTTTGGAGTAGTTTTGATGGAAAATGTACAGAGACACTGTTACTGCAACAAGTCAATACAGCACAGCTGCTGCATATTGTCAGTGCAAGAACAGCCTCGCTCTAAGTGATGTGGTGTTGCAGCATCGCCCTCTCTCCCTGCAGCTTTTAGCGGGCATTCCCATGCAGCCTTTAGTACGGATGCTCAGGCTTTTAAATCACAGCCGCCAGCATTCCAATTCATTATACATGAGACTGCATCAAAATAAAGGTTAGCCCCTCCCTGAGGGTCAAGGGAAATACGGTTCTGAAAGTTATGTCAAATTTTGGTTCTATTAATACAATAGTTTGTTGTTTTGTGTTTTTTGCAGAGTGCAAACTGTAATTGTCCTATTTTTTTATTTGTTTTTTCTTAAATCAGCCTTTTTGACTCCTAACCAAACAACGATCATTGTTAATCTATGTGAGATTGACAATGATCCATATGAAAACTAATCTCCTAATGTTTTAAATGTTGCACTTAATACTGTAACGTAGGATTTGAACCAAAAAGATATTGGATAACTTTCAACTAAAGTTTTAATTAAAAACTAAAAAACAAAAACAAACACAGTTGCTGTACACGTCTACCATTGTGTTGCATAACCTCATTTTGATAGACTGTATACTTAAAAGGAAAGAATAAAACAAAAACATTTTATTCTTGCAAACTAAGAATGTGAGATATAACGATATTAGACTTGGAAGGATTAGATTAAGACGTTTAAAAACAAATCTAGATAGCATCTCCGTTCAGTCATGGGCTTATTTGTTGTTTTCCTTCAGCTTCATAAAGTAACTTTTTGCTTTTTTAGCTGTGTTGTCCTGATGTTAATTAGGAATAAAAACAAATGGAAAGACTAAATCAAAGAATGAAGTTCCTTTGGTAAAGTAAGGAAAAGAAAACCTAAGCATATATCTGCAAAATATGTATGACAGAAAAAGTTACACAGTGCCCATAAAACACGCCACAATGAAATACAATGTTGACGGCATCATGTTGAGGAGACCCACACGTTAGCGGCTCCATGTTTCATTTTGTGTTTAATTTTACAGTGATGCACCATGTACTCTTCCTCTATCACAAAAAAAAGTTCCTTGATGTTACGTGACATGTAGGAGGGGTAGAGTGATGTGACTGATTTAAAGCTACAGTATGCAGGGGCACCGATGATCGCATATAAACGGTTTTCCTGAAATGCTAAGCTAGGGTGATTGACTGTTTTGAGACCTTTCTCCTGGCTCTGATGGGTCGTTTCTGATCAGGAGCCGGGTTTCGTTGCAGATGCCCTCTTCTAATCTTTACACATTGTGAATAATTTACTGAAGGCTGATCAGTAAACCAGCCTCCCCCGGTTAAACAATTGTGATTGCACATTAAACCTTTGGGCTAAAATCTCTAAACCGTTTACCATCTTCACCCCTGCAGGAAATTACACTGTGGAGAAAAGGAGACGTCGTGAGGAAAAGCATGTCCCACCAGGCAGCCATCGCCTCTCAGAGGTTTGAGGGCTCAGCCGCGTCGGAGAGCGCCCTGGAACAGGCTGCCAAGGAGGAGAGCGGGTAAAGCCGCCGCCCTCTTCTCGCAGCTTGCCGGCACCTGCAGCGGACGGATGATCACCTGGCAACTGTGCAAACATCTGGCGAGGCAGCTTTCCCACTCGTAGCCGCGCTGGTAAAACGAGTAATAAGGGAGGAAAAGAGAAAAAAAAAACATGCACAATGATAATGTGCGTGAACTATCAAACAGTTGTGCATGAGGCGTTCAGGGTGGCTTCAGGCTCCTTCCTCTCACATGCTTATTATTTTCTGTACAGTAATCAAACTAATCACCTGTTGCGGTGTCTGCTGTGTGAGATCACGTGAAACCACATTTTTACGCTTTGTTCATTCCATTCTATATCTTTTTTTGAATTTTCATCCCAAGTGAATCTCAGACATTCCATGTTGAATGAATGAATTCATACAACATCAAAAAAAAAAGAATAGAAAAATTGACTTTGCACTGCTTGATCATGTTAAACACATTTTCCTTTTTTCCACAAAAATCATCAGAAACTGGAACCTCTTAATCCCGCTTGTGCAAGAGCTCTAAAGTATTAATCCCACTTTGTTTTTTGTTTTTTTATCTGTATATAAGACCAGTCAAACCTGTTAACCTGTTCCAGCTTGTAAAGGTTAGTTATCCTGTACGCAGAGCTACAGATTGACCTTGTCATTTCCATGTGCTTTACCTCTGCATTCCAGTGGTGTTTCGGAGAAGTGTTTGTGTTAGGGTCCGACCGTACGGAGTCATCTGTATCCGCCTCGTTAGAGACTTGAAAGTTGTGCCTATGTGTATTAAGCTAATGAAAATCTTCCAGCCTCTAACATGATTTTAGTCTTTTAACCAGAGTGAAATAAAAATGACAGTAGAACTATCTATCTTTTGCAAAATGCTTATCGACTACCCCCTCCTTCCCAAACGTCCAATAAATTGATGCCAAACAGAAAACTTAAGTGTGTTTTGTTCATAATTGTGTGGGATTAAGGTAGCATTTTTCTGGATGCTACAAGAAATTTGTATTCATAGTAAACACAAACCTTCAGTCTGAGGTTGTAAAAATACCTTTTAATAGCCGTCTTTCTTTATGTAATCGTCACTTTATAATTTGTGATGACGTTCTGCCACCTTTACATTTCTCATACCAGCACATGAACCTAGACATCAGTTACATGCATTTTTAACTAGAAACAGAACTAATCCCACTATGATTAGGTCCAGCATTGCGGTAGCAAAGAGACGATAGGCTTTTTGATTTTGAATTTACTTTGTCAAACTGGTTGGTCCTTACTTCAGAAATTGCTCATCTGCTTATAATTTCATGCACCTGTCCCAGGTTTGCAGGATAAAGCTAGTCAAACCAGGTGTATCTAGTGAAAATGGCTAGTGAGTATATCATACTTGTTTGGATTTAGTTGAACTTTAAAATATAGCTTTTTTCAATACAAAAGTACTTTAGTAGGGCAAAGTTAAGTACACACGCAAACTCCAAAGCTCCTGTCCACATCCAAAGAAATTCTGAAACAGTAATTAGAAAGACAGTAACGGTTATCTATCCCCCTGAAAAGGGTTACAAAATTAAAGCGCAGTGAGCACCGTTTTGCACAAATGGTAAAAATGTAAAATGATGGCCAACCAACAAGAATAACCCAAAAAAGGAGTCGGCGGCGACTCATCCCACAACATACAAAGAACTGCAGGCCTCCCCTCGATTAACGCCTGTCTTTATGCCTCCACCTTGAAAAAGGAACCTAACAAAATAGGCCTGCATAGCGGAGTTGCAAGATAAACCTCTTACTATTAAGCAAAAGCTAAACTTTTGATCAGCAGTTTTCTCTAAACTTTTCCACAAACCATCTTGATAATCCCAGAGACTTTTGGAAAAACACTGTTGACTGAGAAGACAATGTTAAAGGTTTTTGTCTGATGTGAGTCCTAGTGTGTGTGACGAAAATGTACATCAGGCCAACATCAGTGCTGTTTTGCTGTTTCAGGACCAAGGAGACTTGCCGCGATAAGAGGGAGCTACCAAAAAATCCGGAGACCGAATGTTTGGCCTATTCTAGTCTACTTGTAGATCCTAAGATAAACAGTGATACACAACACACCAACAACTTCCCCTGAATCCCAATAGATTACTGTAGGATGACTTTAAAAGACGTTATTCACATTCAGAAAACCCTCTGATGGGCTTAATGATGAAAAATCTGCAAAGATGAGAGGGCTAAAATTCCTCCACAGCACTACAAGACTGTGAGCTATCACAAACGCGTGGCTGTAGTTGTCAAGCTGCCAAGGGTGGCAAAAGCAATTTTTAAGTTAATGGGGCAATCACTTTTTCAGACAAGACCATTTATATTTAAATAGTCTAGGACAAGCAGGTGTTGGCAAAAAATTGATGGGAACTAATGTTGGGGGTTTAAAATCGCAACTACTTAACAAATATATAAATAGTGGTTACACTACGTATTGCATCAAAAAGCAACAACGATCTGGACTTTTCCGCTTCTTGTAGACTTTTATCCAACTAAGAAGGCCGTTGGAAACTGCTTGTAAGCTAGACTAGAAGACTAAAGTTGACTAAGTTGGCAAACTCAGCTACTTTAGTGAGTTTGTGCAACAAGGTATTGAATTTGCGTAACTTATTAAATGTAACGTAAACTAGTCACATCTAGTCACATCTAATTTCAAGGGTACTATTGAATATTCATGCACCCTCTTGGTGGTGTCCCTAGGCCTAAGGACATGTGGTTACTGTATGTAGGTACACGAAGGTGCCTTGCATCTCTGTTAAACAGATTTGGAAAGGATTTCAAGGCGTACTGCGGACACCACAATGACGGATTGGTGATTTGACAGTGTCGGCTGGTATTACTGCTGATCTGCATGCCGACATTCGGGTTATTAAATCTTAATGCAGGGAGACATAGGGGGATGATGGATAATGTAGAGGAGGAGGAGCTGTGTTCTGAAAGAACAACGCACCAGAGAGACTTAGCTCCGCTTTTGAATTGTCTTGTTATGAACCGTGCCAAAGCTCGATGAGCAGATATGCGCTGATGGGAATGCATTTCTTTAAAATGAGATCCGATATTGCTGCCACGCAAGGAAGAAAGATCTATTATGGATCTGTCTGATCCCGGTTTAAAAAAAAAAACAAGCACAATTTTATTTAAATGTACACAGCTTAGGTTTAGCATGTAAAAAATATGCTTTTACTAAAATTAAAAACTACCTTTAAGCCCTTAGAATGACAAAATAATATTTTCCCACTCATCTGAAAAAAAAAAAATGCAAAATCTATAACAAGATAACAAAAAGGACTTAAAAAAACTGATAAATCAAGCTCATGTTGAGGGTGGAGCGATGTGATTTCCCTCTATACATTTTGTTGTCTCTGATCTGTAAATATTATTTCTTATCATGTGTGCATACTGTGCTATGTTATAATGTAGACCTATCAGAAGAATCATTGGTTTAAAAAAATAAAAATAAAAAATACATATTTTTCAATGGCTTTAGAAAAGCGAAATGTTTTGAATGTCAAATGTACATGAATCAATATTGATCCATCAACGTTGATTCAATATAAAACCAACAGAAATGTAGATTAACATTTAGATGTTGGTTTAATCAATATTGGCCTCTAACATTGATTCAATATGTATAGATCCAAACCTGAGACAATAGCTGAATCAGCACTGATATGGTATCCGTAATGGTTAAAAACGTAACGTGGGTTAAAAAAGTGATTCACAGACCTTTTTGTATAATTCAAATGTCAGGCTTTAGCATGAATTCCATATTTCAAAGTGGAGTCACTCGTGTTTTGCTATCTGGGCATCTAATCATCACTATTATTACTATGGAGGAGCTTTACATGTTAAATAACCATGCAGACTCACACATAAGGCAATCAGAGGGGTCTAACCTCACATACATGAAAACCAGAGTACCTGGAGAAAATCTTCTGATGCATAGGGAGAGCTTGCAGAAGGCCAATATATTTTATATATATTATATTATATAGTTCTGAAATAATAGATTTATTTTTAATGAAAACACTATTTAGCCAGAGCACAAGTCTTACGAATCTAAATGGTAACATTGGACAGAGATTACATTATTCCCTTCACAACATTGTCTACTATCCTGCTGCCCTAAACAAGGCACAAACAGACATGACTTCTTTTGTAACTCTACCTTGGCACAACCAGTAAGCTGTCTCCTTTTACAATCTTTAAAAATGTATAACAGTAAGAAAAAAAAAAAAAAAAAATATATATATATATATATATATATATATATATATATATATAAATGTAAGAGTTCCCTTCCCCAGCGTAATCGCAATTAACTGCATTATTCATCATCGTTTCCTGTCATGCAAACACCAGTTCCAAATTTTAGTTTAGGATTGTGCAAAGTTTCTCAAGTTCAGCACACAGATTGCAACAGCACGACCAAACGGTTTAAAGATCGGCTTCATTTTCTCATTTCATGGGAAACAAAGTGGTTATTTACTTTGGTCGGTAACAAGACTAATCAGAAGGAGGTAAAACACAATCAATGTTCCCCAGAAGGACGATATTTGAGCATACAGTCCCTTAATATGCATATAAAACTGGGATTTTTTTTGTTTTGTTTCATAAACTCCTTTAAGGACTGCATCAATATGATGAGGAATGGTTGGTCTTACATATTAAAGAAGAACATATCGTTTTACTAGAGGCTTTTTAACTCATCTTCATTCTTGGGTCTGCTCATCTATTACTTACGTGAATGAAACAGTGAGGTACACTTTTCTTCTTCCTCTCAACTTTCTATTAATAGAAAGATTACAGCACTCTGAACAACAAACATCTTTTTTTTCCAGTTTTAATATTATATTTGTCATTCCCTCTTAATAAATCTGCATAATATGAAGAGATATGACCTCTCCGCGTTATATTTTGTAATACAATATTCTTTAGGTTTGATAGTTGTGGTTTAAATTCAACCTTTTTGTATTTTGACATAATAAAATGTTTACCTAATAAATACTAGTAAAAATGTTTCTTTGAAATCTTATAGGTTTGGCATAACTGCTCAAATGTAAGGAGGCTGTCATCCTTATGAAGGTCTGCTAGTTTCTGTACACCTTTGTTTGCCCAGATTCTGAAACCTCCATCAGCTCTTCCTGCATTAAAAAATAAAACGTGTTCCCCCACATAGGCGAAAAAGAGGAGATAGAAGGAGTATCTCCAATAAATTGATGGGCCTTATACCAAACATCAATTGTATTTTTTAGAAAGGGGTTTTTGGGTTATTTTTCATCTGTTTTTTTGGTCTTGCGGAATATAAATACAAATTTAAGGTTTGTTACCAATTTTAACCATAAGGGGGTGTATCCGTTGAAAAGTAGAAATTGTCTGAGCACAGCTGTGCAGACCAATAATACAGTTTAAAATTAGGGAGTTGTAAACCCCCTCTCTGATATGGCAGGTACAATAGGCGAAGCCTTAATCTAGGTTTTTTATTCTTCCAAATAAATCTATTCAAAATAGGGGTTAGTTCCAAAGAGGCAAAGGAAGTTACTGAAACAGATATAAAAACATTGGCAATATATTCCTTTTGATAATATTTATCCAGCCAATCATTGGTATGGGCACAATCATCCATTTACCTCACTAACCAGAGGGTCATAGTTTGTTAATACGATTGTTTTAATGTCTGGGGTATTTTAACACCGAGATACACAAGTCCCTCTTTTGCATTGATAAATGGGGTTTCTATAACTGGGTTTAATCTTTCTTCTCTGTTCAAAAAGAGAATAGAGGACTTTTAATTTGTTTATTTTATAGCCAGAAAATCAACCATATAAGTCCATTCGTTGCATTAAGTTTGGGATATTAATGAACATCCTTGTCAAAAAAACCATCAGATCGTCAGCATACAGGGCCAATCTATGCTCTTGGTCGTGCAAAAAAAGTTGGTTTCCGTCCTGGTCAACGTTGCGCTGTTTTGTAGAGCGGAAAATAAATTCCCGCTCTCGCCAATGCAGGAAACAAATAAGGACGGCTCTGTGCTGCTGGTTAGGTTTTGGAGGTGCCAGGGTGCGGTGAACCCTCTCAAGCGTGAAGGATCTATCGGCCATTGCTGAAATCCAGCAATGGCCGCTGTCCCTCGGCGCCCAAATAGGCGCAGGTTCTTCCTTTGGCCACACTTCTCCAGGTCGGAGATTCGTTTCATGGCGCCATTGAGTTTAGCGGCCCTAGTTTCTAAGAGTTCCTCCGCCGACATAATTCGGTTTTCGACTTCCCCCGATTCGTGTAACATCGGAGGCAATATTTTGTTTCAGTTCCGTCATATTTTATCTCCACAGTTGCGATGGACCTCGTCATCTCGGCCATACGGTTATCTATGCTGTCCCGTTTGTTTCCAAATCCACTGAACTCTGAATCCATCGACAGAAGTTCAGCATCCGTTCAGAATGACAAGAAGTTCAGCCGCCACGGTCACACACATGCTATTAGTGCTAGCGGTCCGCTCTTATTCTTTATCTATTGCCGTAGTATCAGTTTGAGCTGGTTTTTGAGAACCATGTTTCCGTAACACAAATAAACACACTGGCAAAATATGTAATGCATTAAAATATAATATATTTAATAGATAAACATTTTTGTATGCCATTGTTTGTATTGGTCTTATATAGTGGTACAATATTTTAGGAAACCACATTAGCTGTAAGGCACTTCATCCTTTATATTCTGTGAAATCATCTTTAGCTCCTAGAGGAAATCTTGGGTCATAATAAACACATATTATTCTAAACCATAAATATTGTACAGCAAGTACATTTTACAGAAACTCTGGGTTAATAGTCAGTGGTTTCACTGCGTCAGTAACCCCGATCTTCACAGCGGCTCTTTGTCCTCCAGACTCAAGATGAAGTCAAACTCCTCTACAGTAAATAAAATAAAAGAAAGGAATTACTAAAAACTCTGGAGGATAAAATAAAACACTGTTTGCTCCAGACCTGAGGTGAGAGGCTGAACGGAGAGCCTTGCTCTGGTAAACAGTGCCATGTCCCTCAGAGGTCCTCCGTTGGCCCGATGCTGGACGTGGTATTTCTTCAACTCGGACAGAGGAAGAAAACGCTTCATCGTTCTTCGGAACTGAACATCAACCTGAGGAAACCCCAAGCTCAGCTACTGGGTGTGATCTTTTATTAATAACCACTAAATGGATCATATTTCGAACCCACCATGCTCCACTTGGGGTTTTCTGGCTTGCTGCTTGCGTCGTAGTGGACGTCTTTCTTGTCAAACTGAGTGTGGTCCACATAAGCTTCCTTCACAATCTGATCAAGGACACAGAGCAGAGCGTCAAACCTACAGCACCTTCCAAAGGTGTTCGCAGGTGTACCTTTAACGTACAAACTAGAGAAACATATTAGTGAAGTATATGGGTTTCAAATCCATCATGATATCTTGAGGTACTACCACAACCTTAAAAGTAACAATTTAAAATACCAGTAAGTTTATTTTGGATAGCAGTTAAGAAGTGGGATTTTTATTATTAACTGCACACATAGACACTATTGAATTATGTTTAACTTATCTCTGGCTTAGCTCTGATGATATGCAAAAGGTAATATATTAATTTAGCTAATTGAACTTAATTTTTCTTGATTTAGCGGTGTAACAATGAATTATAATGCTTTAATTTATAACGATTTAATACCAACCCCTAAAACATGACGCATTTTTCCCGTGTTCATTTACAAAACTTTTCCAGAAACCTTGCATAACTCTCCTTCAACTTCATAAAAGTGAAGTATTTTGAGTTTGTATTTTACATAAATCACAAGTGAACTACATTTATTTTTATAATTGTAAAAATGTAATGTTTTGAAGGCATCTGAAAGATTTTGGTAGTACTTATACTTAAGATTGCCTCACTCTCATGATTCCTGCGATCCCTGGCTCCTTACAGTTGCTGTGATAAAAGAAGGCCACCTGACCCTCTTTCATTTGCCTCATAAAGTTACGAGCCTGAAAACAATGAGGAAAGTTTGCCTTTTTGAATCACGGGGCGTTTTAGAAACGGACGTGAAAACCAATCGCCACGTTGTTTTCCTGGATCCTGGACGTACCTGATAGTTGCGGACGCCGTCCCAGCAGCCGGTCTGGTCAGGCAGAGCCTTCAGGTCCTCAATGCCAAACTGCAGTGAAGCACGGAGGAAGAACTTTTTTTTTTTTAACAGTTCCTGGGTGAAAAAAAAAGAAAAAGGTCCAGCCTACTGTACCTTCACATCAATGCCATTTTCAACGCGGCTCTCAGGCTCAGACTTCATCAGCCAGCAGGTGAAAACCGGAGGGTCTTCAGATTTGGAAGCCTTTCCAGTTTTTGCAACAGGAGCTCCGGCTTTCCTCTTGCTGGTGTCGACTGCAGAAGGTCTTTCGTCATCATCGCTTTTGCCTGCGATTTTCATTCAATCATTAGAAAACAAGATAATCATGGGGGGACAAGTGAGAAAAAGAATCATTTTAAAAAGGACATTTTCTGTACGTTGAGGTCAAACATGAGGAGGTACGAACAGTGTGTGTTGATGGACTTACAAAAGCCATAAACTAAATGAACATGCAAACAAAAAAAAAAGGTAATCATTAGAAGGTTGACATCTGTGTCACATAAAACATGTGTTTGACAGCCCAGGTCTTCTTCTTCTTCTTCTTCTTGTTTGATTTTATTGGCGGTTGGCAACAAACTTATAGTAGCATTACCGCCACTTACTGGTATGGAGTGTGGTTCGAGATGGTCTATAAATAAATACTATATATATACACACACACACACACTTATACTTTACTATTTATTCTACCCCTCTATATCATTCATACATTCACACACACATCTAT